>JARGSH010000050.1:1540000-1702500 GCA_030340665.1 Neosalanx taihuensis | reverse complement strand
ATTGAGAGACATTTAAGAGACATTTGATAGACATTGAGAGGCATTTGAGAGACATTTGAGAGATATTGAGTGAGACTTGTTTGTAGGGTGTAAACTAACTCTACGAGCAACGACATGAGTATATGTTTTCGGCTCCAAATTCCTGTACGGCTGTGCCTGGTACCGTGCAGGGCTACCCCTCCCCCTACCTGTTTCTATCTTGCAAGATTGAGGTACGACGTCTCTCTACACCCCCACCCCAACCCCCCACCCCCCACCCCATTCTGTGAGTTGTCTGACTGGAACAAGATGTCCTGACCTCAAGGCCATGAGGCCGATTGTTCTGTGTTTTGGCTACGAACACAGACTCATCCAACGCCTCCACCTGCTTGTCGTTGTTGCTTATCTGTCTGCTGAGGTGTTTTTTTTGGTTACAGGCTCTGGCATGTATCCTTTTTTTCTCCTCGAAAATCTATTTGTGTTTTCCCAATTTCAGAAGGCTTGTGCTCCGATAATGTACTTTGTCGTGTTGCCTCGGTGGGCACTGTCCTGCCAAAGAGTTTCCCCAAGGGGATTAATAAAGTATTCTGAATCTGAATCTGAATTGAATACTCATCTGTATTACTTATTTCTAAATTCTGTATTGTATTACTTAATACAAATTTCTTGACTTCCTTCTCTCCAGCGCTGTACTATAGAACATTTCACACAGAGCTTTACCACTTTAAAATTTGTGAAAAGTATGTGTAAGATTATAGATCAGATTACCGTATGTTTTGCACTATAGGGCGCACTGGATTATAAAGCGCACTGTCAATGAATGGTCAATGAATGATCTTTTTTCATATATAAAACGCACTGGACTATAAGGCGCATTAAGCGGAAAAAAACAAGTCAGATAAATCCGCGTCGTAAGCCTGTCTTTTGACAGGTGCCACTTTGGGAATATTATGGTGAAGCACAGCATGTATTACTCCGCGACGCTCCTGGCTACGGTAGCCGTAATGCTGCAAGCGGTGCGGCTTTGTAGTTTACCAAAGTCGTAGTAAAACATTTTGACTTAGCGCTGTGAGCACCTTGTACCACACAAAATCGCTTTGAGGTCAGTAAGCAAAACCAGAATTAATCCATATATACGGCGCTTCGGATTATAGGGCGCATTGTCGTTTTTTGAGAAAATTAAAGCCTTTTAAGTGCGCCCTATAGTCCGAAAAATACGGTATATTTCTAAGTAACATACTATTCTCTATTCAATTCTTACTTTTGTTAGGATGAAATAATAGCCTAATGGGCCTCGTCAACACACCGGCTATAAACACAGCCTAGTTCAACATTTGCCGGCCGTCAAAATTTTGCTGGCGGATATAAATACAGTACAATAATAATGTTGAATCTTACTTGTGAAAAGTAATCCCCCGACTCCTGTTGGCAATCCTCTGTTGATTTACACAGGAATACACTGCACAGTTAGACGCCCCATTGGCTGCTGAAACGCATTACCAGATTACATCCGGTAGCCTCTTATATGTCTCTGCGATAGACATCATAAATATATAAAATGCCAGAGCACTGTTGTGCTATCTGTATGTTTTTTTTACCTGCTGCAAGTCAAGTTTCCTCCTTTGGGGGACAATAATCTTAAACTGAACTGAACCCCTGGGGGACAAATAACGTTTTTTCTTATCTATCGGCAGAACAAAAAGTAAAGCAAGAGGACACTTGTCCGAAATATGAAAATCCAAACTGCGCAAGATTTTGAAGTTTATCAATTTAAAACACATGTCCAGGATTGTTGCCTGAGCAAAAAGCTCTCCATCTGCCGTGACATTGTTTCACGATGCCGTGACCCGGATTCGAACCGGGGTTGCTGCGGCCACAACGCAGAGTACTAACCACTATACGATCACGGCAAGCTACGATAGACATATTGTGCACCCTAAGGTTTTACAATCCAGGCCATGAGTGGACACTCTTGGTTCTTAGGTGCCATTGTCCTGAAGGTTTTAGACATAGACATTAGAAAGGTAAAACAGTTAAAAGGCACATCCACATACACATAACACAGACTAGTTAAAAACACTGTTACACTAAAATTAATCAAAAACTTCAAGCATTGTGCAAATTTAGTAACCCTTGGTACAAAAGAGTTCTTTGTCCTATGGAGGGGTGATTTACACAGTCCAGAATGGCATCTGCTTTCCTAATAACCTGCCTCTCATAGATATATGTTAAGGAAGACTGTGGACAGCCTATTAGCTTGCCAGCCACCTTCACAATATGGCTGAGGTTATTTTTCTCCTTCAGGCTGATACCCCCATACCAAGCAATAAAAGCAAAAGTAAGGACAGATTCAATAAAAGATTTATAAAACAAAGACAGAATAACCTTATCGACATTAAAAGAGTTGAGCTTCCTTAGGAAGTAAAATCGTTGTTGACCCTTTTTACAGATGGTCTCTGTGTTTGCATCAAATTTGAGCTTACTGTCTATCACAGTGCCCAGGTATTTGTACTGCTCTACCACCTCTATGCTGCTACCTTTTATGAAGGTAGGTTGTGGAGAAGCAGGTTGATTTCTCCTAAAATCTACCAGCATGTCTTTAGTTTTAGAGGTGTTAAGATGGAGAAAAGAATCGTCAAACCAATTGACAAACTCATCAACCACCGGCCCATGCTGAGATTGATGTTTCTGCAGCAAACTGACAATGACTGTATCATCAGCATATTTCAGGATGTGTCTATTTCTATACTGGCTCTTACAGTCATTAGTATAGAGGATATACAGTAAAGGTGAGAGTACGCAACCCTGTGGGGAGCCAGTGGAAGAGACATGCCTTTCAGAAAAACAACCATTCACCTTACCTCGCTGTGTTCTGTTTGTTAAAAAATCCATAATCCAGCTCACAAGATTTCTCTCAATATTAAACTGATAATAATTTACTGACTAAAACATGTGGTTGGATAGTGTTAAAAGCAGAAGAAAAATCTAAAAACAAGAGCCTGGCATGTGTACCAGGACCCTCTAAATGTTTATAAAGGAGATCCAAAAGTGTAATCTGGGCATCCTCCACCCCACTACTGGCCCTGTATGCGAATTGCCCTGGGTCCAGGGCCCTACCCACCCTGAGTAGTAGAAGCTGCTTTACAACCTTTTCAAATGACTTCATGACCAGTGAGGTCAATGCCACTGGTCTGAAGTCATTTAAGGTTTTTGCAGAGTTACCCTTTGTCACTGGAACTACACTGACACGAGCATCGCCTACTGGCAATACTAAGAAATAACAAGAAGTGGACACTATTCAGAAGTGGAAAAAAAAGAAGAAAACCTGCAACAAGTTTATTAAGTTTGTAAATTGAAACATGGTTTCCATGATCTATGTCCAGGATTGTTGCCTGAGCAAAAAAGCTCTCCATCTGCCATGACATTGTTCCACGATGCCGTGACCCGGATTCGAACCGGGGTTGCTGCGGCCACAACGCAGAGTACTAACCACTATACGATCACGGCAAGCTACGACGGAGATACGGCAATGACCAAGGTTTTACAATCCAGACCATGAGTGGACAATCTTGGTCCTTTGGCGTCTTTGTCCTGAAGGTTTTAGATGTGACCCCAAAGGAATTAACATGATAAACGAATACATTCTGCAGGAATTTTATTCGAAATTGCTGTTCATGTTCGCCACATAAATAAAAACTTGATATAGTCTGATAGGTCCACTATCTAAATCGCTGCTCTTCACAGTATGTCCATCGTAGCTCGCCGTGATCGTATAGTGGTTAGTATGCTGCGTTGTGGCCGTCACGGCAACGTCACGGCAGATGGGCAAGATTTTTACTCAAGCAATAATCCTGGACATAGATCACAAGGAGAATGTCTGAATTTTGGTTTGGATTTTCATATTTCGTAATAGAGTTCTCTTGCTTCTTCTTTGTACTGCCGATAGGCGATGCTCGTGTCTTTATTAAGGTTAAAATGAACGTGATAAACCAACAACAAATAGGCAAACCATCAAAATGTGTCATTTTTATTCCCAGTCGACTAAATTCAAAGGCTTTTTTTGATTCAGATAGGCGTAGACCAGTGGTTCTCAACCTCTTTTAGGCCAGTGCTCCCCTCTCCATTTTCCAGGTCCGACTGACGCCCCCCCCCCCCATAACAACTTTTTCTTCTAACAATATATACAATTATTATTATAAATACATTTTAAAACAACTGTTTGAAAACAAACGTGTTTTATTCTTATGTATTATGTACACAAGTATAATTTAAAAAATCACAGCACTAAAACAATACAACACACAATATACATTGTAGTATGTACAAAATGTAATACAAAAAGCAGTCTTTTACTATTTATGAGTCTGAGAACGGTGTTTTGGGCCGCGCCAAAATCCAAGCCATCTCAAAAGATGCCTCTGTTTAACGCTCTGCAGTGGAGGTTGTCCACTGGCTTGCTCTATCCTATGTCAACGCCATCCTGGACAGTACCTCCCACCCACTCCACAATGTGCTGGTCGGACAAAGGAGTACTTTCAGCGGGAGACTCATCCTCCCGAAATGCACCACGGAGCGCCACAGGAAGTCATTCCTGCCTGTGGCCATCAAACTTTACAATTCCCACACTAGTAGTTTGTAAGCCAACTGTATATCCTGTGAAATAGCATAACATCCAGGGATATAACAATGGACATTAGGCAATAGTCGGACACAACTTCTGTAACATAACTACATATCTGGCAATATTCTGGTACAACTGTATATAACCATGTATATTCTGCTAATAACCTGCAATCCTGTATATCCTGTATATGCTGCAAATAACTGTAAATCCTGTACATCACAATTACTTGCATAATTGTAATTGAATTGTATAGATTATAAGGGTATAGTCTGTAACCTGCACTTTATCCTGGACATACTGTATATTCTGCTGTACATTCTGCACATTCTGTACAAAAACTGAAAATCATGTACATTCTAATATAATACTGTATATTATACAAGACCATTACTGTATAATTGTAAATGTATAGCTTCTGTACATAATCATTATGCTCCCTGGGAGGATTCACCTCACCCACCATTTTTTTACTTATTGTTATTGACCCCACCCCCTACCCCTGTGTACACTTTCTAATCTTTTACCTCACACCCTTACCCTTGTGTGCTTTGCGAGACTGTGTGCCGTTGATACAAAGGAGTTTCCCTCGGGATCAATAAAGTAATCTGAATCTGAATCTGAATCTGAATCATTCGTCAATCCTCGCTTGGTGCGTAACAGCGTGCGGGTTGGCAGGCTAGCCGTATTCACGCGAGACTGCAGAAAATTAATTTATAGTTATAATTTACTTAATTTATAGTTATTACTTCTTAAGTATTATGCCGATTTTTCCGCTTGTGTTCACTGCATGTTTATGTAGCACATTTGAAAATAATTATTGGCTGTGTTACCATGTTGTTATAAGCTAGTATGCCAGTGCGAGCCACCAATTAAAGCTTGACGAGCCGCATGTGGCTCGCGAGACGCGCAATGATTATCGCTGATCTAACTTGTATCACTATCAGGTGCATACGATTATGAATCCGAGGCCACAGTTTACAAAACGGTGCGCACAGATTTCTCTTCTTCTCTCTCCTATGTGATCCTAGAGGGGCTCCGTAAAAATGAGTAGGTGTCGGTTAGACGAAACTGGCATTAAAAAACTGGCATTAAAAAACAGACACAGACAAACGCCCCCCAACCGCACCTCAACGCCCCCCAACCGCACCTCAACGCCCCCCAACCGCACCTCAACGCCCCCCTTTTAAAAATATTGTTCCCAGCGCCCCCCGACGTTCTCTGAACGCCCCCTGGGGGGCGGTACCGTCCCCGTTGAGAAACACTGGCTTAGACCAAGAGTGGAGAATCCTCTGGGGGTCACCTTCCTGCCCCATCTAAAACCATAGACATTAGAAAGAATAGATGCCCTATCGACCGCTGCAGCCTATTGGCGCTGACGAGCCGTAGGGCCGCCATTTTTGGAGGGTGTCCCGCTCTGCTCAGTTTAATCTGTTTGACAGGAGAAATGAAGCTTCATCACATTTAATCCATTTGAAGTCGCTCAATACTAAACTGATTCTCACAGGATTCTAGTCCTTGCTCTCGTGGAGGCGGTCGCAAACTTTTTCGCTCCCTTTCCTGCTCTATCGCCTGCCTGTCTGCTGGAGAGACTAACTGCATCACCCTTTTAAGCTGAAACATGGAATTGATTAGCTGGTCAAGTACTATTGACACCATATATTTAAAGAGATCTTGGGGCTGGGGGGACCCAGCATGTCCCCGCATGGGATCGTCTCCAGCGGGATACATAATGGACGCGTGGGATAAGAGGCGTGTCGTGTGCCTGTGGGAACCTTCCGTCGAGGACTTTGAGGATCTCTACATATTGGGATTTATGATGGCCGGGCTTCTGCTGATTGGATTAAGCGTGCCGTGGGATATCGACAAATTATAAAAACTGAGG
This sequence comes from Neosalanx taihuensis, assembly GCA_030340665.1. NCBI lineage: Eukaryota > Metazoa > Chordata > Actinopteri > Osmeriformes > Salangidae > Neosalanx > Neosalanx taihuensis. Next base: position 1,696,015 of record JARGSH010000050.1, on the reverse strand, counting down.
CAGCCGTTAACGGCCCCTTTAAGCTGCCCCACTTGATTGATGTGGTGGGCAGGGCTGTTGGTGGCCAAAGTGTGACTTTACGCGCATCGCGGGATACCGATGGCTCTGCAGGGGACAGAGGAACGTATTGACCAACAAAATGGAAGAGTGAGAGACATTGAGGGACATTGAGAGACTTTTGAGAGACATTTGAGAGACATTGAGAGGCATTTGAGAGACATTTGAGAGACATTGAGTGAGACTTGTTTGTAGGGTGTAAACTAACTCTACGAGCAACGACATGAGTATATGTTTTCGGCTCCAAATTCCTGTACGGCTGTGCCTGGTACTGTGCAGGGCTACCCCTCCCCCTACCTGTTTCTATCTTGCAAGATTGAGGTACGACGTCTCTCTACACCCCCTCCCCCACCCCAACCCCCCACCCCTTTCTGTGAGAGTTGTCTGGCTGGAACAAGATGTCCTGACCTCAAGGCCATGAGGCAGATTGTTCTGTGTTTTGGCTACGAACACAGACTCATCCAACGCCTCCACCTGCTTGTTGTTGTTGCTTATCTGTCTGCTGAGGTGCTTTTTTTGGTTACAGGCTCTGGCATGTATCCTTTTTTTCTCCTCAAAAATCTATTTGTGTTTTCCCAATTTCAGAAGGCTTGTGCGCCGATAATGTACTTTGTCGTGTTGCCTCGGTGGGCACTGTCCTGCCAAAGAGTTTCCCCAAGGGGATTAATAAAGTATTCTGAATCTGAATCTGAATCTGAATGACCATATCAAACACAACCCTTGTAGGAAAGTAAGGAGCAAGTAAGCATTTCTACATGGCTTGGAGAAAGGCTTGCTCTCTTTTAAGAGCAGATGTTTCCTGCTGCAGAGAAAATCCGCTCCGATGGGGTGGAGGTTGCAGGGAGGCAAAGAAACATTTTAGATATTTTTGACACTGAAACGTAACTATGAGTAAGTAGCAAGAAAGCTAACTGTTTACCCTAATATTGGCAGCTAACTAGCCGGTTAACTCCATCCAAAATTAGATGTTTTCTTTTCAGATGCTCATAGATAGCCGTTGTGCTTCCATGAAATACAAGTTCAGCTTTGCAACTGTTGCACTGCACGCTTTTCTCGCCACTTAAAAAAAAACGCTCCCACACTTTGGAGCTTCGTTGCGGCTAGCCACGATACTGTTATAAATACATTTATGGTAAAGTCGGGCCTGATGCCGATTATCACTACTGTGCAACTGCATAGTTGAGTGGGTGTGTGTGAGAGACTGAACTACTTAATTAGTTTTTGTTCGATTTTGTTCGTTTTGGCCCTGAATGGAAGACGTGAATCCACGTGGCAGGTAGGGCAGCATTTCATGGCGCATATTCTTTGAGGGTGGCACACAATGCTCATCTACTTGACAGACATATTTTCCCTTGTTTCCCAAACACCCAAGTTGCAAAAAAGGTACTCAAGCCAGCCAGGAGTCGAACCTAGAATCTTCTGATCCGTAGTCAGACACGTTATCCATTGCGCCACTGGCCCACGTCTAAGTGTAGTCACCCAGTCTCATTATCTGAAGGTCGTGAATTTGAACCTCACACAGGTCAGTTGTATTTTTTTATGTTTTAATAACCAAAATAGCATCCGTTTCCAAATGAATGGGGTCATTTGACAGGCGTTCAAAGGTCTCCATCTGCGTCTGGAGAGGGACTGCAGACTAACGAAGCCATGGTGACCAAGAGCTTGGAGAATGCTGGCATCGATCCCGCTGCTTCTCGCATGCTAAGCGAGCGCTCTACCATTTGAGCTAATTCCCCTTGCTGACCATGGCACTTCGTAGTCTGGCAAAGACTTGAAGCCCAAGAGACCGTAAAGGTCAAACGTCTCCTAGCCCTCCTGTTGTGTTCCGCATCATCTCGCATCATTTGTATTATTTGTAACATTTGTATTCCATGTTACCTGTATCATTTGCACTACTCGCATCATTTGTATTATTTGTAACATTTGTATTCCTTGTCTATATGTATCACATCTGCAGTGTATCTTTACATTGTATTCATTTTCATTTTATTAGTAGGCCACATTTATGTTCTATGTTTGCTCATTCCTGCCAAAGTAAATTCTATGTTTGTTTATCTTGCATAGCGAATAAACCCCCATTCTGATTCTGATTCTGATTGGTAAGGATGGGGTCCCTCAGTGTCAGCCGTGCCCTACGGAGCCTGGATAGCTCAGTCGTCAGAGCTGTGTGGGCATTGGTGGTATAGTGGAAAGCATAGCTGCCTTCCAAGCAGTTGACCCGGGTTCGATTCCCGGCCAATGCAGAACCATGAGAAAGGGCTGTTTTGTCTTGAGAAGTTAAACCTTGTCCGGCCGTTGAGAGAATCACATGTAGTCCTGCGCAACCTATCAGCTTCGGCAAGACACTGACAATGTGACTTCAAAGAGGACAGTTGAGGGGCCTGCCTACTGGGCAGGGGAAGATCAGTCCATAGTTCAGGAGAGGCCACAGGAAAGGCACGCCCCCCCTCCTCAGGTCTAACTTTGTTTAGGCCACATTCGTAACTTCTCACGATCCAAAAATGAAGAAAGCGAAAGATTGTCTTCACCATTCACAACCTTGCGTTTGGGGGGGCGGGGGAAGGGTGTGGTGACAGACAATGCACACAATGCAATAGGTCACAAAGGCATGGAGACAGCACAAGCCATGCAGACACTGACAACAGCGTGAGGGTTAAAAAGGGTTTGAGGAGACTCTTCCCTGGCCGGGAATCGAACCCGGGCCGCGGCGGTGAGAGCGCCGAATCCTAGCCACTAGACCACCAGGGAGTCTTTGGAGCCAGCCGTCAAAACATGATGGCCTAAGTTGCAGGGCTAAAGTGCCCAGGAACCTTAACACCTGGGAGACCTTGGCCAGAAAAGGCACTGCTGAGATTTGAACTCAGGATATCATGTTTACTAAACAGGCTCTTTGACACGCTCAGCCACTTTGGGAGAAAACAACATGGAAAGCTCACACCACGTGGGTGGGGGGGATGGTTGAGTGGGAGGCGTGGCTTGGCTTGGGGAGGGGGGGAGGGGGCCTACGGTTTTCTGCCCACCCCTTCCATTGGTTGTTTTCGCTCCCCGTCTGCTTACCACGAGTGCCTGCGGCAGCCCTGGCAGCCGGCTGAGGGGACCCATCTCCTTTGCAACTCATACTTACCTGGCAGGGGAGACACCTTGATCACGACGGAGGTTCACCCAGAGTGAGGCTCGGCCATTGCACTCCGGCCGTGCTGACCTTTGCGAATTCCCCAAATGCGGGAATCTCGACTGCAAAATTTCTGGTAGTGGGGGACTGCGTTCGCGCTCTCCCCTTGAACCTGAGTGTGAAAAATAATCTGCCAAGCGGCTGTGGAAGTGTGCGGGCTGAGGTGCGGAAGCAGTAGTGCTTCCTTGTGAGAGAGAGAGAAATTGGGAGGTTGGGAGAAAACAGCATGAGAGGCTCACACCAAGGGGTCGGTGTTTTTCACTCCTCAGCCCTTACGCTTAGTTTTAAGGGACGAGGGCAGAGGGTAATACGAAGGGGTGAAATGATGGGGTAAGACCTAGAATTGGGATTGACCCTCAGTCTCGTGATCGCTGAGGCGCAACCACGCTTTGACTTCAGATTCTTCAGAAGAACCTCAGACACCAGCCGCCTTCAACCTCATTGATCCAGCCCGATCAAACGTAACCATGGCTACCACGCTTTTCCTTCCTCCCTGACATGGCATTGGTGAGAGCTATGTTCAGGATTGGTAAGGATGGGGTCCCTCAGTGTCAGCCCAGACCTACGGAGCCTGGATAGCTCAGTCGGCAGAGCAACAGGCTTTTAATCTGAGGGTCCAGGGTTCAAGTCCCTGTTCGGGTGACCTCTGCTCCAAGATTGCTGAGGCGTGCTGCGTAGCAGCCTTTTATCCGATGGTCCGGCCTTCCTGTCCCTGCTTGAGGCGCTGTGACCCAGGTGGTGCTGTGTGGGCATTGGTGGTATAGTGGAAAGCATAGCTGCCTTCCAAGCAGTTGACCCGGGTTTGATTCCCGGCCAAGGCAGAACCATGAGAAAGGTGCCGCTTGTTTTAACCCTAAACTTACTGGGTTTCCCACTGTTTGGAAGCAGCTAGTTTCTGTAGTGTAGTGGTTATCCTGTTTGCCTCACACGCAGGAAAATCTATGTCCTGCCAAAGTGTTTTCTATGTTTGTTTATCTTGCATAGCGAATAAACCCCCATTCTGATTCTGAAAAGGTCCCCGGTTCGAAACCGGGCGGAAACTTCAATTTGCTTTTTTCAAAATGCAATTGTGCCGACTTGCGACTCGTAGTTGGGCTGTCGTTTTTGGAAACGCCAAGTTAGCTGCCCTGGTGCCGCTTGTTTGAACCATAAACCTACTGGGTTTCCCACTCTTGACAAGCAGTTGGTTTCTGTAGTGTAGTGGTTATCACGTTTGCCTTACTTGCGAAAGGTCCCTGGTTCGAGACCTGGCAGAAACTTAATTCTGCTTTGGTCAAATTGCTTTGACCGGGTCGGGCCGTTGAAATCGCGTGGAAACTTCATGCTGTTTTTGTCTAATTGCAATTGTGCCGACTGGGTGAGTTGCGGCTCGTTGGAGTTGGCCTGTTGTTTTCGGAAACGCCAAGTCAGCTTCCCTGGTGCCGCTTGTACGCTCATTCCCTAGCTTCTGCTGATCAGGTTTGCTGTTCCAGTGCGCCACTCTGCTGCCTGTCACCCCAGATGGGACTTAAAATGCTTCATCTGCTTCATGCTTCAATGGATCTAAGAGTATACGTAAACAAGATAGTATGTAAAGTAAAGGAGCGTTAAATGGTAGATAACGTCATAACGCGTATTCTTTGAGTGTGGCCCACGTCCAAGAGTTGCAAGCAGTGTCTGGTCAGCCCATGACGTTGGAGTCTTGGAAGACTCTTCGCAAGTGTGGGGCAAAGGGTCGCTATCTGCGTCTGGAGGGGGACTGCAGGCCCCGCAACCAGAGCGGTACTAAGAAAGCCATGGTGACCAAGAGCTTGGAGAATACGGGCATCGATCCCGCTACTTCTCGCATGCTAAGCAAGCGCTCTACCGTTTGAGCTAATTCCCCTTGCTGACCCTACCACTTCGGATTCTGGCAAAGACCTAAAGCCCAAGAGACCGTGAAGGTCAAAAGTCTCATAACAGACGATCGTTTTGATTCATCGACCTCTGGGTTATGGGCAGAGCACGCTGCTGCTGTTGCGGTGTTGCAAAGCCACAATCTCAGCAGTATGAGGCCAGCGCCCCATCCACTTGGCCAGTAGGGCTTGAGGCTCATGCGTTTCAGCCACAGATAGCACAACGTCAGAATTGAGATTGTCCCTCAGTCTTGTGATCCCTGAGGCGCAACCACGCTTTGACTTCAGAGTCTTCAAAAGAGCCTCGGACCCCCACCGCCTTCAACCTCATTGAGCCACCCCGATCAAATGTAACCATGGCTGCCACTCTTTTCCTTCCTACCCGACACGGCGTTGACGAGAGTTATGTTCAAGATTTGTAAGGACGACATCTTTCAGTGTCGTCGGTTCCCCCTACAGGGCCTGGATAGCTCAGTCAGCAGAGCATCAGACTTTTAATCTGAGGGTCCAGGGTTCAAGTCCCTGTTGGGGTGATCTTTGTTCAAAACTTATTGCGGCGCTTGCTGAGGTGTTCTGTGTTGGTCACGGCAATAAGCCTCACCTCGAGGACGACGCAGTGGCCTTTTACCTGAGGTTCTGGTTTCCTTCCAAGCAGGTGACCAGGGGCCCGTTCTTCGTACGTCGCTTAATACATCCGAGATCAAATGACACATCCAAGAAGATTTCATCGTGCGAATCATGATCTGGCTAACTGGGTTCTTTAAACAAACCTGTTGTGTATGATTAGTATCACTGGATACGATCATGTGTTGGCTTAAAAGGGGATATGTATCAATAGTAGAAACATTGATCAGCAACGCTGCTATTGGCTGTTCAGCATGGCCAAAGAACGTGCCCACTTTTTCTCCCAATCAGAACAAGAGCTTTTAATGGAAGGTTATGCCGAATTTGAGTCGTTATTTAAAATGACAGGGAAGTCATTTTCAAAGTCTGCAATGTACAGTGATGTGTACATTTTCAGAATGTGCTTGTACTTTTTGGACCAAAGTAAAACCAAAAAATTTTTCTAAAGTTGTCGTTATTTTCAAGTTAATATGCCATGATTTTACCGGTCCGGCCAACTTGGGAATAGATCTGCCTCACTGTGGCCCCTGTGCTGAAATAAGTTTGCCACCCCTGGTCTAAGGGTATGATTCTTGCTTAGGGTGCCAGAGGTTCTGGGTTCAAATCCTGGATGAGCCCTTTTTGAAATGCCAGGCAAGCCCTGTATGGTACATTGTTGGAAAATCCATATTAGACTAAAGGCTTTCTTTGCTATGTCAGTTGGACAAGGACTGGAGCGTGGCATGCCTACTACGCCAAAATACCAGTTACCTTTACACCGTTCGGTAGCTCAGTTGGTAGAGCGTGCTGCTATAGTTTGTGATTGTTTTGGAATTCCTTAGGTCGCTGTTTCAAATCCGGCTCGAAGTAGTTTTACCGTTTCAGCCACAGATAGCACAACGTCAGAATTGAGATTGTCCCTCAGTCTCGTGATCCCTGAGGCGCAACCACGCTTTGACTTCAGAGTCTTCAAAAGAGCCTCGGACGCCCCACCGCCTTCAACCTCATTGAGCTACCCCGATCAAACGTAACCAACCATGGCTGCCACTCTTTTCCTTCCTCCATGACATGGCGTTGACGAGACCTATGTTCAGGATTTGTAAAGCACCCCTACAGGGTCTGGATAGCTCAGTCGGCAGAGCATCAGACTTTTAATCTGAGGGTCCAGGGTTCAAGTACCTGTTTGGGCAATGTCTGTTCTAACCTTGTTGCGGTGCTTGCTGAGGTGTTCTGTGTTGGTCACGGCAATACGCCTCACCTTGAGGAAGATGCAGTAGCCTTTTATCTGAGGGTCTGGAGTTCCTGGTTCCTTCCAAGCAACTGACCTGTTGTTTTATCTTGTACAGTTAAAGTGTCACAATGACATGGAGTCAGCACATTGAATTTAAACGCCGACAACAGCTTGAAAAGTTCTTCCATAGTGAGATTTCCCTGACCGGGAATCGAACCCGGGCTGCAGCAGTGAAAGCGCCGAATCCTAGCCACTAGACCACCCGTGAGACTTTGTTAGTTGCTGTAAAAACTTGAGCACCTAGTTGCAGGGCTAAAGTGCCCAGGCTGAGGAACTCCTGGGAGACCTTGGCCAAAATAAAGGCACTGCTGAGATTGGAACTCAGGATTTCCTGTTTACTAAACAGGTGCTTTGACCAACTAAGCCACGGCGCCTCTCTGAGAACCACGAGGAAGAGATTTTCCAGCGTCTTCACATCTGATGGTCAGGACAGGTCCTTTTCACACAGGGCAGGGCCCACATCAGAAACAAACACGGATTCGAACCACCATCCTTTCGCCTCACTGCTCGCTGACTGAGCTTGGAGTTAAACCCACAACACTTTGCGCATTTGTTTACACTCTCCTATCCCACAGGTAACAGGAAGGTTTGTCTTTTTGTTGTTGTCATTTTGTCAGGCTCACACATTTCATTCCAACTACTTCGGGGGAGGGACCTTGATAGCCTCCAAGCCTTGTTGGCGCAGTAGGCAGCGCGTCAGTCTCATAATCTGAAGGTCGTGAGTTCGAACCTCACACAGGGCAGTTGTCTGTTTTAGATTTTTTAATAACCAAAATAGCATCCGTTTCCAAATGAAAGGGTAGTTTGACAGGTGTTCAAAGGGCTCCATCTGCATCTGGAAAGGTTGACTCGGCAGCTCTGGCCTGTCAACAAAGCAGCTCTGGCCCGGTAGCAGAGCAGGTGTGGCCGGTTAGCTTAGTTGGTCAGAGCGTGGTGCTAAAAATGCCAAGGTCATGGGTTCGATCCCCACACTAGCAAAATTATTGTATTATTAATTATTAATTAATATTACTATTTATTAAATAGTAATATTTAATAGTATTTATTAACTAATAAAATTCAATCTTCTGAGAGCGTGGGCGTTCAAAACCTCATAGCAGAGGATGGTTTCGATCCATCGACCTCTGGGTTATGGGCCCAGCACGCTTCCGCTGCGCCACTCTGCTGCCTGTCACCCCAGATGGGACTTGAACCCACAATCCCTGGCTTAGGAGGCCAGTGCCTTATCCATTAGGCCACTGGGGCTGGAGGCTGTCACTACTCCGCTCCACTGGGTGTTAGGAGGGGTGGAGCAATGCAGCTGAATCGATGGCGCAGGCTGCAGTGTGTGTTTGTGAGTTTGAGCCTCTCACGGGGCAGGGTTGTGAATGTTGGTGTACTAGATAAGATAATCCTTTATTTGTTCCACAGGATGGTCATTGCAGTTTGCAACAGCAGCAGGGAACACTACAGCCCTCAGAGTAACAGTTTAAAACAGTCAAGAATACAACTGACCTGTGTGAGGTTCAAATTCACAACCTTCAGATTATGAGACTGACGCGCTGCCTACTGCGCCAACAAGGGCACCTCCCCCCAGGCAGTTTGGCTGAAGCACGTGAGCCTGACAAAATGACAACAACAAAAAGACAAACCTTCCTGTTACCTGTGGGATAGGAGAATGTGAGCAAATACCCTCTTCTCTCAAGTATTGTGGGTTTAACTCCAAGCTCAGTCAGCGAGCAGTGAAGCGAAAGAATGGTGGTTCGAGTCCGTGTTTGTTTCTGATGTGGGTCCTGCCCTGTGTGCGAAAAGGACCTGTACCGACCATCAGAGTTGAAGAAGGTGAAGCATCTCTTCCTCATCTTCCTCGCACAGGCGCCGTGGCTTAGTTGGTCAAAGCGCCTGTTTAGTAACAGGAGATCCTGAGTTCAAATCTCAGCGGTGCCTTTCTTTTGGTCTCCCAGGAGTTTGGAGGACAGGAGGACATGTGTTCCTGTAATATAATCAGCATTTATGGTCATGTTTTTATTAAAAGTTTTCGAGAAAAACGAGTTTGTAAAACCCCCTCCCGACCAGTGACGCAGCTCTGCTTAGACGCTGCTAATCAGTGATAGAAGGCTGAGCGGAGCAACAGCAGAGCAGAGCGAAAGAGTGTTTTTTTTAGTTACTCACGATACTAAGAGGTTGATTTACCGTTAACAAAGTATTTATTCAGATATTAGATGACTCCGATTCCTTAGAGGAATGACATGCAGTCTGTCTAGTGAAGCATAAACTGACGTTAGTAGTGACTGCGCGTCCGTGCACAAAGTCCACAATCAGCACACTGTATAGCGGATGCTTCACCTCAGCGTGGCCGGGGTGGAAGCATTCTGCGAATGCCAAAAAGGGGACATGTTCGAGGTGGCAGCGGGGCTCATAACACCGCAAATATGGGTGGAAACCACTGATGAAAACATGCCTGTTTCCACACAGATCCAGGAAATAGTAAAACTGCATTTTAGATGCGGTTCTGAGCATCAGTGTGGTCAACGCGCCAATTGATTATACAAGTTGGATCAGTAAACATATTTCTATCCCAAATTTAGTTTCATACTAGATATGTTTCACATTGAATGTTGAATGCATTCCATTATCTCAAACTACTTTCAAGTTACAGCCTTTTGAAACCTCCAAGTTGAGGTTTCCATTTTCCATTTTCCGGGTTCGATACCTGGCCACTGCATGGCTTTTGCGGTCGACATCCTTGTTTTTGAGTTGGTTTGACCGCATGGTGAACTTTTTGAAGACATCCAGATGAGAAAAAACATCGACATGTTGCCCAGCCCCATCTGCAACGTGGATTCCCAACTTCCACTCAGGGCCCTTGAGTTGATGGAGATCTCCGATGGAAAACTGCAACTATTCTTGTGTCCTCGTTAGTATAGTGGTTATCCCCGCCTGTCACACGGGAGACCAGGGTCAATTCCCCGGCCAGCTTGTGTAGTGCGTCTCTATGATTGGTCTTTGATGAGGCTAACAGCCGGGCTTCACCACTGAAACATCACCTGACCCACTCCACCCTCCAAACCATCAGATGGGGCCTAATTCATGACTCTTGTTGGTGATGTTGGAGGGGTCTTATGCAATGTTTGGAGAGGCTCTTTGGAGAGGTTATTCAGTCTGTCACAGAGAGGAATGCCAACATCCACTAAGGCAGTGGTCCCCTGGTCCTCAAGGCCCACTGTCCTGCATGTTTTCGATGTTTTCCTGCGCCAACACACCTGATTCTAATCAATGGGTCGTTATCCAGCTCTGAAGAATCCTGGTAACGAACATGCACTAGAATCAGGTGTGCTGGAAGAGGGGAAACATCTAAAACATGTAGGACAGTGGGCCCTGAGGATCAGGGTTGGGGACCACTGCACTAGGGACTCTCCTTTGTCTCCTGGCTCCTTTATTCCACAGGTTTTGTTTCAGTCCAGTGAGCCAGTGTCAAATTGCCCCGGCACTGACAGTGAAGCTGGTTGTACTCTGGTAAAATTGTCTTTCTCTCTAACAATATGCAACAAACAACAACAAATTGTCATTCAAGCATGAGGTTGTTCAGAATTAAGTCTAGTTTTCAGTAGGCATGTATTGAATTTCCCTTGCAGTAATGTTTTATCTTTATTTTCTAAATGTAGTACTGAATCTTAACTAAATCAATTATTTTGTGGTATATGACACTCCTCTGTGCCAAATAGTTTAGTGTGAGTGCCGTCATAATGTCAACAACACAATTAAATGTGAAGGACTTGCAATGTTTTAGTGCTGTGTAATGTATCTGTGTCATGAGAATGAATGAAGAATAAATCATGAATGAAGACTAAATCATTGCATATGCCTTCACATAGAACTTGTTTAAATAGTATAAATTGATACACATTAGTTGTGTGGAAGTTCAGCTGCATTAGAACTACTACTGTGGAAGATACTGTCACATCTTTTTACCCTCTCTGAGATGCTTTTAAGAAGTAGAATAATAATCACTAGAATAATCTAGAACGCTAGAATAATCACTTTGTACAATCTCACCCTTGCAACTTAAACATAGACACACGCATTCACATGGTGGTTCTTAACCATAGGTAACATAGTGTGTGTAGGTTACTGCTGTTACATGATCCTAGCGTGTGTAGGTTAATGCTGTTACATGATCCTAGCATTTGTAGGTTACTGATGTTACATGATCCTAACGTGTGTAGGTTACTGCTGTTACATGATCCTAGCGTGTGTAGGTTACTGCTGTTACATGATCATAGCATTTGTAGGTTACTTTTGTTACATGATCCTAGCGTGCGTAGGTTACTGCTGTTACATGATCCTAGCGTGTGTAGGTTACTGCTGTTACATGATCCTAGCGTGTGTAGGTTACTGCTGTTACATGATCCTAGCGTGTGTAGGTTACTGCTGTTACATGATCCTAGCATTTGTAGGTTACTCCTATCAAAAATGAAGGTAAGGATCTAAGAGTATGCGAAAGAAACATAGTATATAAAGTAAAGGAGCGTTAGATGGTAGATAAAGTCATAACGCATATTCTTTGAGGGTGGCACACTATGCTCATCTACTTGACAGACATATTTTCCCTTGTTTCCCAAACACCCAAGTCACAAAAATGGAAATCGAGCCAGCCAGGAGTCGAACCTAGAATCTTCTGATCCGTAGTCAGGCGCGTTATCCATTGCGCCACTGGCCCACGTCTAAGAGTTGCAAGCAGTGTCTGCTCAGCCCATGACGTTGGAGTCTTGGAAGACTCTTCACTCCAGTTGAAGTGCATTCTCGACGTACCCCTGAGTTCCGAGAGGCAAAAAAACGACTTACAGCGCGGGTCTGATACAAGCGGCCGAAGAAGACATCTTTAGTGGCTCCAGTGTGCAGGAGGAAGATGAATAGTCACTTGTGGCTTCTGTGCACAGGAGAGATGAAGTGACAGTGGTTTGGTGTTCAGTAGTTTCAATGCTCAGGAGGAAGAAAAATAAAGCAACTTGGTTTCAATGCACAGGAGGAAGATGAATAAAACCATCATTCAATGTTTCCAGGGCCTGGATAGTTCAGTCTGCAGAACATCAGACCTTTAATCAGAGGGCCCAGGGTTCATGTCCCTGTTCAGGCAATATCTGCTCGAACCTTGTTGCAGTGCTTGCTGAGGTGTTCTGCCTCACCTTGAAGACGAATTCACTTTTCCCAATATACAAAAAGCCAAACATCAGCCTTTTGTTCTCGTATTCCGGACGCCGTTTTTGAGTCATCGCCACCCGCTGCCAGCTCATACTTGTCTTATAGGCCACGCTTGCTCTACCTGCTTTCCAACATGGATTGTGTGGGGAAGGCATTGGCAGGGTCTTTGTGGTGCAATTGGTTAGCGCGTTCGGCTGTTAATCGAAAGGATGGTGGTTCGAGCCCACCCAATGACGAGAGCTTTTTCATGTTTGTTTCGGATCTTTGTCCTGCCCTGTATGACAATAGCATGCGCAGACTGTCAGAGTTGAAGAGGGTGGATAATCCCTTCCGCTCGTTAGGGTAAGAGAAGAAGTACAAGCTTGATACAACTCACACCAAGGGAAAATGAATATAGCTTGCCGACGAGGATGAGATTCGAACTCACGTGTGCAGAGCACAATGGATTAGCAGTCCATCGCCTTAACCACTCGGCCACCTCGTCACATGCTTCACTTCCACCTTGTCACCACAGCAGCTTAATCTGAGTGTCCAGCCTTCAAGTTCCTGCGTGAGCTGCCTGTTCAAAATATGCAGCGCGACTTGTGGCGCGCAATCCTTGGATTTCCGTTGCAACCCAGATCCAAATCTCGCCAAGGGATCTAAATAAGGTAGAGACATTTCTGATTTCTGATGAATTTCTTAATGTCTATGTCCATCTCTGTGCTTGTAACGCTGCTGCTTGTTCAAAGTTTTACCGCTCCGTGGTCTACGTCTGGGCTCATTTGCATACTGCAACAGCGATATGAGAGGGAAGCTGTGTGTCCCTTATTCGGCTGACTTTTTTTGCTACTGCAGATTGTTTTGTCAACTTGTAATATGTTCATTTTGTGAGCGTATTAAGATGTGCTTTCTCAACTTCTAAAATTTTGAGGGGGCAAGACATTTATTTGAGGGGGCACTGCCCCCTCTTGCCCCTGTGTAGAGCCGGCCTCGAGTACAGTGTAGACTAGAGGATAAGGCTCCAGTCTCTCCAAAGGTGGAGGTGAGAATCCCAGCACTGACACTTCGGCATGCTTCTCAAGTGATCAGCTAGCAAGACATGTTGTGGTAGCGTGTCCGAGCGGTCTAAGGCGCTGGATTTAAGCTCCAGTCTCTCCGGAGGCGTGGGTTCAAATCCCACAGCTGCCACTTTTGGATGGTGCTAATGCTGTCTCAATGCTTTGACAGCCAGTAAGTGGTGTGAAGAGGCGACACATGGCTCAAAATGCTATGCGATCATTGTGGGCATGCAGAGTGGCAAGCAGTTGAACTCCCCCAGTGGAAGCCCACGCATGATGTAGAGTTAGACAGGCTACCGTTGCTCTACAGGGCCCAGGTGCAGGTAAATGACCCAGAGGCAGCGTGGGGTTGGTATAATAGACAACGTGGCGGGTCTCAACGACCCGGATACAGCGGAATGAATGCAATCAATATCATGACAAAAACACATTGACACACAGTAGCTAAAAGTGAGCACTAGTGCCACAACTAAGAGTTTGGATGAACTGAAACAGGTGGAGAGTAGCAATATTTCTGTAGAGAAATAAGAAAGACTACCAAAGATTTGCAGCCTGCTTTACAGTTGATTAATATGATGTTGTTACTATTGCTGTGGCTATGCAGGAGAGCCATAGACAGAGAAAAGTAACTGTTAAGGAAAGAATCTGGTCAGGTGCAGCCAGTACAAAAACCACCAGAGAAACTAGTGACCCCAGTTGATAGTTATACACTGCCACAAGGACCTTATGATGCACTCAACCGTCGTTGATAGCAGTGATACCAAAAGGAGGCATGCTAGACTGGAGTAAAGCGTATGACTGCAAACAGAAGTTTAGGAGCCTACAGATTACTTGGAAAGGCTTACTAGGATGTTTGACAAACACTGAGTTTACAGCGGATGCTTTCCCTGTAGCACTTTGTCGTGCGCTTGTTAGTGGATTTCTCCCTGAACTCCAGGTAGAAGATGAGAATCAAGTTCTGCATTGGGACGGGGAGAAGAGTCTCTTTTTGCCCCTTTTGGTTCCCACCCGCATCACATCGCTACTCAGATGTCTGAGGACATACCTTCACTCTTCACATAGTTGTATGGTGAATCCTGATACTTGTGATTATGACTAGATAAAAAGTGATGCGTCCTCGACCACCGACCCAGGTTCCACCGAGATTTGAACTCTTGGTGCAATTTGGCACGTCTCCATCCTCTCGCCTAGGCGCAACGGTGAGAGCGACTCGTGTCACGTGACCTCATAGATGACTTATACGGTTGCATTTGTGGTTCAGTGGTAGAATTCTCGCCTGCCACGCGGGAGGCCCGGGTTCGATTCCCGGCCAATGCATTGCTTTTGTGGTCGACATCCTTGTCTTTGAGTTGGTTTGACCGCGTGGTAAACTTTTTGAGGACATCCAGATGAGAAAAAACATCGACATGTTGCCCAGCCCCATATGCCACGTGGATTCCTGCCTTCCATTCAGGGCCCTTGAGTTGACGGTGATCTCCGATGGAAAACTGCATCTATCGTCGTGTCCTCGTTAGTATAGTGGTTAGTATCCCCGCCTGTCGCGCGGGAGACCAGGGTTCAATTCCCTGACGGGGAGAAGGGGACTGTTTTTGCCCCTTTTCAGTGACTCGATAAAAAGTGATGCATCCACAACCACCGTCCCAGGTTCCACCGAGATTTGAACTCGGATCGCTGGATTCAGAGCCCAGAGTGCTGACCATTACACCATGGAACCACAGCCATCTAAACTGGTGGAAATCCCCGTTACAGACAGGGTGCTGTGCCAGATGACCTGGCCTCCACAGGCACCAGATCATCTGTGAAAGCACAGATTCTAGCCGTTCTTCCCCCCCTCTAAGAGTAGCTTTTAACTGATAATGCAGCATCAAGTTGGAGGACTGTAGTTTATGAAAGCATCAATTCTAGCCCTTCTTCCCCCCCTCTAAGAGTAGCTTTTAACTTATAATGCAGAATCAAGTTGGCTCGTTGGGCTAGGGGTATGCTTCTCGCTTTGGGTGCGAGAGGTCCCGGGTTCAAATCCCGGAGGAGCCCATTTTGAAATGCCAGGCAAGCCCTGTATAGTAAGTAGTAATATTATCTCAAACACCCACTGCCACGCTGCGAAAACGTTTTGCCATGTGGAAAATCGGAGCGGAACGTTTTTATTGTATTACTCACACCGCCCTTGTGTCATTAAAACCATCATCGAGAGCCCCGGCCACGTTCAGAAACCTATCGCGTTAGTTTTACTTTCACGCACGTTTTACCTTTGTTCTTGTATTCCGGACGCCGTTTTTGAGTCATCGCCACCCGCTGCCAGCTCATACTTGTCTTATAGGCCACGCTTGCGCTACCTGCTTTCAAATATGGATCGTATGGGGAAGGCAGTGGCAGGGTCTTTGTGGCGCAATTGGTTAGCGCGTTCGGCTGTTAACCGAAAGGATGGTGGTTCGAGCCCACCCAAGGACGAGCTCTTTTTCATGTTTGTTTCGGATCTTGGTCCTGCCCGCAGACCATCAGAGTTGAAGAGGGTGGATAATCTCTTCTGCTCGTTAGAGTACGAGGCACCGTGGTTTAGTAAAGGAGCGGGATCTCCTAGGAGATTTGGTAGGAGCACGATGCGCCGAGCGACGGAAGTTTAACTTCGAAAAAGGTGGGCGCTCCATGAATATAGCTTGCCGACGAGGATGAGATTCCAACTCACGCATGCAGAGCACAATGGATTAGCAGTCCATCACTTTAACCACTCGGCCACCTCGTCACTTTCTTAACTGCTCCCTTGTCACCACCGACAGCTTAAATCTGAATTGTCCACCAGGCCACACTCGCGCTTCCTTTGGTCAATAAGACCCACTGCCACGCTGCGAAGACGTTTCGCGATATGGAAATTTGGAGCGGAACGATTTTATTGTATTACTCACACCGCCCTTGTGTCATTAAAACCATAATCGAGAAGGTTTATTTTACAAACAGCCACCATTTCGGAACAGTTTGGGTTTCCCGCTCTATTAAGCAGTTGGTTTCTGTACTGTAGTAGTTACTACGTTCGCCTTACACATGGATGGTCCCTGGTTCGAAACTGGGCAGAAACTTCATTCTGCTTTTGTCAAATTCCAATTATGCCCACTGAGTGAGTTGCAGCTCGTTGGAGTTGGCCTGTCGTTTTCTGAAACGCCAAGTTAGCTACCCTGGTGCCGCTTGTACGCTCAGGTCTGAAACATGCTGAGCAGGAAGCCTGAGAACCAGCGCTGGGAAGGTTTGCCTCAAACCACCCTGACTGTTCCTTGCTGAAAAACACTTTCAGCTTGCTGAAAAACACTTTCGACTACCTGAAATTCCTGCGTTGCCTTAGATTAGATTAGATGAACCTTTATTTGTCCTCCAGGGGGTGGAAATTGCAGTTCACAAGGATGGACAAAGCAGGATGGACAAGGCAGAAGATATTGTGCGTTCAAACGACCCCCGTGACAACGCAAGTGTGGGGCAAAGGTCGCTATCTGCGTCTGGAGAGGGACTGCAGGCCCCGCAACCAGAGCGGTACTAAGCTTGGAGAATACGGGCATCGATCCCGCTAGTTCTCGCATGCTAAGCAAGCGCTCTACCATTTGAGAAAATTCCCCTTGCTGACCCTACCACTTCGGAGTCTGGCGAAGACTTAAAGCCCAAGAGACCGTGAAGGTCAAAAGACTCATAGCAGAGGATGGTTTCGATCCATCGACCTCTGGGTTATGGGCCCAGCACGCTCCCGCTGCGCCACTCTGCTGCTGTTGTGCCACTCTGCTGCTGTTGCAAAGCCACAATCTCAGCAGTATGAGGCCAGCGCCCCATCCACTTGGCCAGTAGGGCTTGAGGCTAATGCGTTTCAGCTACAGATAGCACAATGTCAAGGTGGTTCCTTCCAAGCAACTGACCCGTTGTTTTATCCTGTAAAGTTAAAGTGTCACAATGATATGGAGTCAGCGCATTGAATTTAACCGCCGACAACAGCTTGAGGGTTGAAAAGTTCTTCCATAGAGAGATTTCCCTGACCGGGAATCGAACCCAGGCCGTGGCGGTGAAAGCGCCGAATCCTAGCCACTAGACCACCAGGGAGGATTTGTCAGTTGCTGTCAAAACATGAGCACCTAGTTGCAGGGATAAAGTGCCCAGGCGGAGTAACTCCTGGGAGACCTTGGCCAAAATAAAGGCACGGCTGAGATTGGAACTCAGGATTTCCTGTTTACTAAACAGGTGCTTTGACCAACTAAGCCACGGCACTGCACACAGGGCAGTTGTATTTTTTAGATTTTTTAATAACCAAAATAGCATCCGTTTCCAAATGAAAACGGTAGCAGAGCAGGTGTGGCCGGTTAGCTCAGATGGTCAGAGCATGGTGCTAATAACGCCAAGGTCGTGGGTTCGATCCCCACACGGGCCAAAGACCTTCTTTAGATGTCATTTCCTGTTTGATTTAGACAATATGTGGTGAGGCTTTCAAATGCTTCATCAGGGCTTTTGGTAAACCCGTCAGGTTTGCAAATTGCTGTCTGCTGCTTAGCTCCAGGGCTAAAGTGCCCAGGAAGATAAACTCCTGGGAGACCAAAACAAAGGCACCGCTGAGATTTGAACTCAGGATCTCCTGTTTACTAAACAGGCGCTTTGACCAACTAAGCCACGGCGCCTGTGCGAGGAAAACAAGGAAGATATGCTCCACCTACTTCCACTCTGATGGTCGATACAGGTCCTTTTCGCACAGGGCAGGACCCATATCAGAAACAAAGACAGACTCGAACCACCATCCTTTCGCTTCACTGCTCGCTGACTGAGCTTGGAGTTAAACCCACCATACTTGAGAGAAGAGGGTATTTGCTCACACTCTCCTATCCCACAGGTAACAGGAAGGTTTGTCTTTTTGTTGTCATTTTGTCAGGCTCACATGCTTCAGCCAAACTGCCTGGGGGGAGGTGCCCTTGTTGGCGCAGTAGGCAGCGTGTCAGTCTCATAATCTGAAGGTTGTGAATTTGAACCTCACACAGGTCAGTTGTATTCTTGACTGTTTTAAACTGTTACTCTGAGGGCTGTAGTGTTCCCTGCTGCTGTTGCAAACTGCAATGACCACCCTGCGGAACAAATAAAGGATTATCTTATCTTATCTAGTACACCAACATTCACAACCCTGCCCCGTGAGAGGCTCAAACTCACAAACGCACTGCAGCCTGCGCCATCGATTCAGCTGCATTGCTCTACCCCTCTTACCACCCAGTGGAGCGGAGTAGTGACAGCCTCCAGCCCCAGTGGCCTAATGGATAAGGCACTGGCCTCCTAAGACCGGGATTGTGGGTTCAAGTCCCATCTGGGGTGACACGCAGCAGAGTGGCGCAGCAGAAGCGTGCTGGGCCCTTAACCCAGAGGTCGATGGATCGAAACCATCCTCTGCTATGAGACTTTGAACGCCCACGCTCTCAGAAGATTGAATTTTATTAGTTAATAAATACTACTAAATATTACTATTTAATAAATAGTCCTCGTCTTTAACGAATAGTATGGCACTTCACACAATCTAATGTGCTTTAGAACTATTTGTTGGTCCCCATATGGTGACTTGTTGTATCTCTTGCTTTATGTTCACAATCATTGTGTTATGCATTTATAGTTCTTCCCTTGGCACTTATTGGTTATCATGATGTATGATTCACGATCTAAAAGCTGCACATGAATGATTAGGTTTAGTTTGTCACCATCAGTGTGAATGACGGCAGTTTAAATGCCTTCCCCCTCTCGCCTGTATGTTTGTTAAGACTATACTTTCAGGGATCATTTCTATAGTTCTTAACTTGTGAAATGTGTTTCTAAAGTGTCTAGTCTCACTATCCATGATGATGAGATATGGAAGCAAGCTTAGAGAAATGATTCACTTCCTTTGTTCTCTGCTATTGATGACTGTTCACTACTTCATAATGAAGCTTTGAGGAAGGGAATATGATCAGAGTGGTTATTCATGTCTGTGAAAAAAATAATATATGTTAAGTATCACTTATTAAATTGATCTGTAATTTAGTCAAATAATTGTTCTTCCTGCATTATAAGGTCATGACTTTCTTCAAAGCTCTGAGTAGAGGAGTCTGATAAATTAATAAAATAGAAAGAATGTGTTTTGACCTGAGTAGAAAATGAGTGGAAGATGCATATAAAAATGGGATAAAAATCTCATTAGTCTACAGCAGTGGTCTTCAACCCTGGTCCTCAGGACCCACTGTCCTGCATGTTTTGGATGTTTCCCCCTTCCCACACACCTGATTCTAATGCATGATCGTTTACCAGGATTCTTCAGAGCTAGATAACGACCCATGCATTAGAATCAGGTGTGTTGGAGCAGGGAAACATCTAAAACATGCAGGACAGTGGGTCCTGAGGACCAGGGTTGAAGACCACTGGTCTACAGTAATGTTTTGTCTCATGTCAGCCAGGGGGCGGGGCTCAGAGTACCAAGGTGTCACCATGACTGGTAACTGCAGCTCTGTGATACGGTGCTCTGCTTCACCTGCTCTCCAGTTAAGACTATACTTTCAGGTATCATTTCTATAGTTCTTAACTTGTGGAATGTGTTTCTAAAGTGTCTGGTCTCACTATCCATGATGATGAGAAATGATATTTCCTTCTGAGCGTGAAGCAAGTTGAGAGTAATGATTGACTTAATTTGCTCTCTGCTGTTGATGAATGTTCACTGTTTCCTAGTGGAGCTGTGAGGAAGGGGATATGATCAGAGTGGATCTTGGTTCTCTGTTGAAAGTTATAACAACAGTGTTGAACTCAATATGAAAAGTTGTTCCTGTGCTGCAACAGTTTCCATCCCCATGGAAGGATGCTTGATTGTGATTGGTCTGTTTAACATGTAGCTCAAGATAGTCAGCATAATGTTAATAATAAAGAATGTTGATAGTAACTACACAAACACACACTCATCAAGTTAACATGCCTGAACTCTCATGTTCTTCATCTAAACATGCTGATGTGTAGATCTCCATCAGAAATGCATTATGGGTACTGTGGGTATTTTAGAATAAAACTTATTGGATGCTCACTACCTTGTATTTGGTTAATGTTATTCACAGGGTTATAGTTGTATTGTCAAGCTGCACATGAATGATTAGGTTTAGTTTGTCACCATCAGTGTGAATGATGGCAGTTTAAATGCCTTCCCCCTTTCACCTGTATGTTTGTTAAGACTATACTTTCAGGGATCATTTGTATAGTTCTTAACTTGTGAAATGTGTTTCTAAAGTGTCTAGTATGAGATATGATATTTCCTCTTGAGCATGCATCAAGCTGAGAGTAATGATTAACTTTGTCTGCTGTTGATGACCATTCATTCATCAGCCTTTTGTTCTCATATTCCGGACGCCGTTTTTGAGTCATCGCCATCCGCTGCCAGCTCATACTTGTCTTATAGGCCACGCTTGCGCAACCTGATTTCAAGTTTGGATCGTATGAGTTAGGCAATCTCATCACCCTGATTGTTGTTAGTTTGCTGAAAAACATTTTCGACAAGCCGAAATTCCTGCGTTGCCTTAAAGAGGTGTCCATGTTCAGTGTTGTATTTTTGCATACTGGGTTTCTTGCTATTTACAAGCAGTTGGTTTCTGTAGTGTAGTGGTTATCATGTTTGCCTTACTCGCGAAAGGTCCGTGGTTCGAGACCGGGCAGATACTTAATTTTGCTTTGGTCAAATTGCTTTGACCGGGTCGGGCCGTGGAAACTTCATGCTGTTTTTGTCAAATTGCAATTGTGCCGAGTGTGTTGCGGCTCTTTGGAGTTGGCCTGTTGTTTTCGGAAACGCCAAGTCAGGTTCCCTGGTGCTGCTTGTACGCTCATTCCCTAGCTTCTGCTGATCAGGTTTGCTGTTCCACTGCGCCACTCTGCTGCCTGTCACCCCAGATGGGACTTAAAATGCTTCATCTGCTTCATGCTTCAATGGATCTAAGAGTATGCGAAAACAAGATAGTATGTAAAGTAAAGGAGCGTTAAATGGTAGATAACGCATATTCTTTGAGCGTGGCACACTATGCTCATCTACTTGACATATTTTCCCTTGTTTCCCAAACACCCAAGTCGCAAAAAAGGCACTCAGGACAGCCAGGAGTCGAACCCAGAATCTTCTGATTCGAAGTCAGACGCGTTATCCATTGCACCACTGGCCCACGTCCAAGACTTGCAAGCGGTGTCTGCTCAGCCCATGACGTTGGAGTCTTGGAAGACTCTTCGCAAGTGTGGGGCAAAGGGTCGCTATCTGCGTCTGGAGAGGGACTGCAGGCCCCACAACCAGAGCGGTACTAAGAAAGCCATGGTGACCAAGAGCTTGGAGAATGCGGGCATCGAACCCGCTACTTGTCGCATGCTAAGCAAGCGCTCTACCATTTGAGAAAATTCCCCTTGCTGACCCTACCACTTCGTAGTCTGGCCAAGACTGAAAGCCCAAGAGACCGTAAAGGTCAAAAGTCTCATAGCAGAGGATGGTTTCGATCCATCGACCTCTGGGTTATGGGCCCAGCACGCTTCCGCTGCGCCACTCTGTGTCCCCCTACAGGGCCTGGATAGCTCAGTTGGCAGAGCATCAGACTTTTAATCTGAGGGTCCAGGGTTCAAGTCCCTGTTCGGGCGATGTTTGTTCAAACCTTTTTGAGGCGCTTGCTGAGGGGCTCTGTGTTGGTCACACCAAAAAGCTTCACCTGGAGGACGACACAGCAGCCTTTTACCTGAGCGTTCGGAGTTCCTGGTTCCTGGAAGCGCCGAAACCTAGCCACTAGACCACCAGGGAGGACTTGTCAGTTGGTCTCAAAACATGAGCAACTAGCTGCAGAAAAGTGCCCAGGCTGAGTAACTCCTGGGAGACCTTGGCCAATTTTCCAACTAAGCCAGGGCGCCTCTCTGAGAACCTGAGGAAGAGATTTTCCAGCGTCTTCAACTCTGATGGTCGGGACAGGTCCTTTTCACACAGGGCAGGGCCCACATCAGAAACAAACACGGACTCGAACCATCATCCTTTCGCCTCACTGCTCGCTGACTGAGCTTGGAGTTAAACCCACAATACTTGAGAGAAGAGGGCATTTGCTCACACTCTCCTATCCCACAGGTAACAGGAAGGTTTGTCTTTTTGTTGTTGTCATTTTGCAGGCTCACGCGTTTCATTCAAACTGTCTGGGGGGAGGGGCCTTGGTAGCCTCCAAGCCTTGTTGGCGCAGTAGGCAGCGCGTCAGTCTCATAATCTGAAGGTTGTGAGTTTGAGCCTCACACAGGGCCGTTGTCTTTTTTAGATTTTTTTAATAACCAAAATAGCATCCGTTTCCAAATGAAAGGGTCGTTTGACAGGTGTTCAAAGGGCTCCATCTGCGTCTGGAGAGGTTGGCTCGGCAGCTCTGGCCTGTCAACAAAGCAGCTCTGGCCCGGTAGCAGAGCAGGTGTGGCCGGTTAGCTCAGCTGCTCAGGGTGTGGTGCTAATAACGCCAAGGTTGTTGGTTCGATACCCACACGGGACAAATACCTTCTTTAACTGTCCTTTCCTGGTGGATTTAGACAATATGTGGTGAGGCTTTCAAATGCTTCATCAGGGCTTTTGGTCAGCCTGTGAGGTTTGCAATTAGCTGTCTGCTTGAGAAGGGGTGACTGGTCCAGGCTGAGACAATTGCGACGCTGGACCTGGTGCGCAAGCCTGTCTCATTGAAACAACCGAATGACTGGACAAACCTGTCCTTTCTCCAGAGCCCTGGTGCCAGATTCAGCTTCAATATGTTTTTCATAGAATGTGGGTTAATGGACAAGGCAGATGATCTTGTGGGTTCCAACGACCCCTGAGACAACGCAAGTGTGGGGCAAAAGACAGTGCAAGCAGTAAAGGTCAGGAGAGCGTGGGGGTGCAAAAAATCATAGCAGAGGATGGTTTCGATCCATCGACCTCTGGGTTATGGGCCCAGCACGCTTCCGCTGCGCCACTCTGCTGCCTGTCACCCCAGATGGGACTTGAACCTACAATCCCTGGCTTAGGAGGCCAGTACCTTATCCATTAGGCCACTGGGGCTGGAGGTTGTCACTACTCCGCTCCACTGGGTGTTAGGAGGGGTGGAGCAATGCAGCTGAATCTATGGCGCAGGCTGCAGTGCGTGTTTGTGAGTTTGAGCCTCTCACGGGGCAGGGTTGTGAATGTTGGTGTACTAGATAAGATAATCCTTTATTTGTTCCGCAGGGTGGTCATTGCAGTTTGCAACAGCAGCAGGGAACACTACAGCCCTCAGAGTAACAGTTTAAAACAGTCAAGAATACAACTGACCTGTGTGAGGTTCAAATTCACAACCTTCAGATTATGAGACTGACACGCTGCCTACTGCGCCAACAAGGGCACCTCCCCCCAGGCAGTTTGGCTGAAGCACGTGAGCCTGACAAAATGACAACAACAAAAAGACAAACCTTCCTGTTACCTGTGGGATAGGAGAGTGTGAGCAAATACCCTCTTCTCTCAAGTATTGTGGGTTTAACTCCAAGCTCAGTCAGCGAGCAGTGAAGCGAAAGGATGGTGGTTCGAGTCTGTCTTTGTTTCTGATGTGGGTCCTGCCCTGTGCGAAAAGGACCTGTACCGACCATCAGAGTGGAAGTAGGTGGAGCATCTCTTCCTTGTGTTCCTCGTGTAGGCACCGTGGCTTAGTTGGTCAAAGCGCCTGTTTAGTAAACAGGAGATCCTGAGTTCAAATCTCAGCGGTGCCTTTATTTTGGTCTCCCAGGAGTTTCTCTTCCTGGGCACTTTAGCCCTGGAGCTAAGCAGCAGACAGCAATTTGCAAACCTCACGGGTTTACCAAAAGCCCTGATGAAGCATTTGAAAGCCTCACCACATATTGTCTAAATCAAACAGGAAATGACATCTAAAGAAGGTCTTTGGCCCGTGTGGGGATCGTAAAAGTGCTGATCGAACATAACAAAAACGTTTTTCGATGGTTTTATTCATCTTCCTCCTCTGCACTAAAGCCAAGTTGCTTTATTTTACTTCCTTCTGCGTACTGAAACCACTGAAAACAAAACCACTGTCACCTTTTCTTTCTCCTATTGGTTTCTCACAATATATGTTTCATAATCTGTAAACCCACTATGCTTGGGGACTGTAAGTGTAACCCTGCTATGATCAGTGACCGATTGACCGATGCTCTTTTGTAATGCTCTCTCTTGTAAGGCGCTTTGGATACAAGTGTCTGCTGAATGAATAAATGTATAAATGTAAATGTAATGCGCAACTGCGCAACTGTTATAGTCGGTTCAGTCTCCCTTGCGCTGAAGCCACAAGTCACTTATTGATCTTCCTGAGGACTGAAGAAAAATGAATAGAAAAGCCGCATCTCTGTATTTAGCCGTATGGTTCAAAACGTGGGAAAAAGTAGCGGCTTATAGTCCGGAAAATACGGTAACCAATCGATCCACACATAAGGTGCTCCGCATTATAAGGCGCACTGCCGTTTTTTGAGAGAATTCAAGGCTTTTGAGTGCGCCTTATAGTATTAATATTAATGTTTCATTGATTTTTCAACTTTTTAATATAGCTGAGTAATACACAATCTGCTTCTCTATCATATATTAGTGTTTGTGTGTTATATATCCTGTGTCTAATGCAAAATACCTATCATACATAACATACTGTATATCACATACCGGAATATTCTATTACCTACTATGAACATTAATATACGCCAAATCATGTGTCCGGTATCATGCCTACATGTATGACGTTTGCAGAAAAGAATCCTGTGAGAATCAGTTTAGTATTGAGCGACTTCAAATGGATTAAATGTGATGAAGCTTCATTTCTCCTGTCAAACAGATTAAACTGAGCAGAGCGGGGCACCCTCCAAAAATGGCGGCCCCACGGCTCGTCAGCGCCAATAGGCTGCAGCGGTCGATAGGGCATCTATTCTTTCTAATGTCTATGGTTTTAGATGTGGCAGGAAGGTGACCCCAGAGGATTCTCCACTCTTGGTCTAAGCCAGTGTTTCTCAACGGGGGCGGTACCGCCCCCCAGGGGGCGTTCAGAGAACGTTGGGGGGTGCTGGGAACAATATTTTTAAAAGGGGGGCGTTGAGGTGCGGTTGGGGGGCGTTTGTCTGTGTCTGTTTTTTAATGCCAGTTTTTTAATGCCAGTTTCGTCTAACCGACACCTACTCCTTTTTGGTGGCTCGCACTGGCATACTAGCTTATAACACTATGGTAACACAGCCAATAATTATTTTCAAATGTGCTACATAAACATGCAGTGAACACAAGCGCAAAAATCGGCATAATAATTATAAATTAAGTAATTTTCTGCGGTCTCGCGTGAATACGGCCAGCCTGCCAACCCGCACGCTGTTACGCACCAAGCGAGTATTGACGAATGACATAGGATAGAGCAAGCCAGTGGACAACCTCCACTGCAGAGCGTTAAACAGAGGCATCTTTTGAGTAGGCTTGGATTTTGGCGCGGACCAAAACACCGTTCTCAGAATCATAAATAGTAAAAGACTGCTTTTTGTATTACATTTTGTACATACTACAATGTATATTGTGTGTTGTATTGTTTTAGTGCTGTGATTTTTAAAATTATACTTGTGTACATAATACATAAGAATAAAACACATAAGTTTGTTTTCAAACAGTTGTTTTAAAATGTATTTATAATAATAATTGTCTATATTGTTAGAAGAAAAAGCTGTTATGGGGGGGGGGGGGCGTCGGTCGGACCTGGAAAATGAAGAGGGGGGCACTGGCCTAAAAGAGGTTGAGAACCACTGCTCTACGCCTATCTGAATCAAAAAAAGCCTTTGAATTTAGTCGACTGGGAATAAAAATGACACATTTTGATGGTTTGCCTATTTGTTGTTGGTTTATCACGTTCATTTTAACCTTAATAAAGACACGAGCATCGCCTATCGGCAGTACAAAGAAGAAGCAAGAGAACTCTATTACGAAATATGAAAATCTAAACTGCGTAAGATTTTGAAGTTTGTCAATTCAGACATTCTCCTTGTGATCTATGTCCAGGATTGTTGCTTGAGTAAAAATCTTGCCCATCTGCCGTGACATTGTTTTGCAATGCCGCGACCCGGATTTGAACCGGGTTTGCTGCGGCCACAACGCAGAGTACTAACCACTATACGATCACGGCGAGCTACGATGGACATACTATGAAGAGCAGCGATTTAGATAGTGGACCTATCAGACTATATCAAGTTTTTATTTATGTGGCGAACATGAACAGCAATTTTGAATAAAATTCCTGCAGAATGTATTCGTTTATCATGTTAATTCCTTTGGGGTCACATCTAAAACCTTCAGGACAATGTCGCCAAAGGACCAAGATTGTCCACTCATGGTCTGGATTGTAAAACCTTGGTCATTGCGGTATCTCCGTCGTAGCTTGCCTACGTAGTACGTACGTATCTCTCTAGAGACCAAATACTTTTGGTAATATAGTGTACATCATGCTGGGATGTGATCGCCTTCATGGTATGGCAGGTTAAAATATGGGAACTTACATTCCCATGGCTTCTGTCTACATATTTTTGCCATCCAATAAATTTTTTTTTCTCTGAAAACCGTTTTTTCTGAATACTGTACATACTGTGTATGTTCTGAGTATACAATTAAAAATATATTCTGTTGTAATAACTGTTTTGCACTTCTGGTTGGAAGCTAACTGTATTTTGTTACCCTGTACTTATACCTGTGTAATGACACTGAAGTTGGATCCAATCTACATGTATTCATTTAACAGACGCTTTTATCCAAAGCAACTTACAGTAAGTACAGGGACATTTTCACTGAGGCAAGTCAGGTGAAGTGCCTTGCCCAAGGACACAACATCATATAGCCACAGCCGGGGCTCGATCTCACAACCTTCCGATCATGAGGCCAATGCCTTAACCATTGAGCCATCTGACCTGACCGAGATCTGACCTGACCTAATCTAATCTAAAAACTGTGTGTCTGAGCAAGGTTTAGAGGTTAGGTGTGAAGGGCTAAACAGGATGTTAGAGCATCTGAGCAAGGTTTAGAGGTTAGGTGTGAAGGGCTAAACAGGATGTTAGAGCATCTGAGCAAGGTTTAGAGGTGTGAAAGGCTTAACAGGATGTTAGAGCATCTGAGCAAGGTTTAGAGGTGTGAAAGGCTTAACAGGATGCTAGAGCATCTGAACAAGGTTTAGAGGTGTGAAAGGCTTAACAGGATGCTAGAGCGTCTGAGCAAGGTTTAGAGTTGTGAAAGGCTTAACAGAATGGTGGAGCGTCTGAGCATGGTGTAGAGGTTAGAGTGCTTGCCTAGTGATAGAAAGGACCCAGGTTCAAACCCAGACAAGCTGTATGTCTTCCATACTGGTGTGATCAGAGCGGTTGACTCTCAAATCATAGTCATCTGTTTATACCATACCACACACCAACAGGAACTGACAGAGATACAGACCCCAGCAGAGGTGTCTGGTCCAGATCATCTCCAACATTATTACTGTGAACACACTAATCTGCTTTTACATTTTTAATTTAGCAGACTCTTTTATCCAAAGCGACTACAAATTAGAAACTGCTTACACTGAAATATCTTCTGCTTCTGATTTTAGGGATATATTTTCAGTGTTCAGTAAATGTAACATTGACAGATATACACTAAGTCATTAGTTGTAAACTTCGTTGTGAGTAGGATTCGATACGAGGTCTCCATTTTTTCCGTTACACCCACAGACGACTCTCCACTGCGGGCGGGGATACTAACCACTATACCAAAGACAACAGCTGCAGTTTTCCATTGGAGATCACCACCAACTCAAGGGCCCTGGATGGAAGGTATCCACGTGGCAGATGGGGCTGGGAAACATGTCGATGTTTTTCCTCATCTGGCTGTCCTCAAAAAGTTGAAACTCGTCAAAAGGTACAGAAAGGTAAAGAAAATAGTTTTGCAGGATTAAAATGCACCTTAATGGAGAATGCGGGCATCGATCCCGCTGCCTCTCGCATGCTAAGCAAGCGCTCTACCACTTGAGCTAATTCCCCATTGGTGATTTACTTGATGGGGAACTTGTCATTGACTGCATTATGACCCAAAAGGTACATATTTGATCACAAACGTTCACTAAGGATGGTGTAGTCGTCACCTTTCATGCCAATGCGCTTCTTGTCAACATTGATGCAGAAATAATCTAGTTTTGCAGGATGAAAATGTACCTGAAGGGAGAATGCGTGCAAGGATCCCGCTGCATCTCGCATGCAAAGCAAGCGCTCTACCACTTCAGCTAAGTCCCCATTGGTGATTCAGTTAATGGGGAACTTGTCATCGTCTGCATGACATTTACATTTTACATTTAGCAGACGCTTTTATCCAAAGCGAGAGAGAGTTTTACAAAGAGCATCAGTCATTAAGCATAGCAACGTGATAGACCCTGAAGACAGTGGATTAGATTGTGAATCATACATCATGAGAACCAATAAGTGCCAAGGGAAGAACTATAAATGCATAACACAACGATTGTGAACATAAAGCAAGAGATACAACAACATGAGGACCCAAAACGTACATATTTCATCACAAACGTTTGCTAAGGCTGGTGTAGTCTTCACCTTTCATGCCAATGTGCTTCTTGTCAACGTTGATGCAGAAAGAAAATCGTTTTGCAGGATGAAAATGTACCTGAATGGAGAATGCGGGCATCTATCCCACTGCCTCTCACATGCGAAGCGAGCGCTCTACCACTTGAGCTAATCCCCCACGTCTCAGGACAAATGGTGGCTTGAAAGAATTAAAATGGTTTCTGTCTTGTACGACAGTCATACATGCTCATTTGAGAACATTGTTCGACCACCGACACAGGTCCCACCGAGATTTGAACTCGGATCACTGGATTCAGAGCGCTGACCGTTACACCATGGAACCACAGCCACCTGGGCTGGTGGAAATCCCCGTTACAGACACTGTGCATCAGTTTGGCTCTTGGTGCAATTTGGCACGTCTCCATCCTCTTGCCTAGGCGTAACGGTGAGAGCGACTCATGTCACGTGACTTCATAGATACCCTATATGGTTGTGTTGGTGGTTCAGTGATAGAGTTCTCGCCTGCCACGCGGGAGGCCGGAGTTCGATTCCCGGCCAATGCATGGCTCTTGCAGTCAACATCCTTGTCTTTGAATTGGTTTGACTGGGTGGTAAACTTTTTGAGGCCATCCAGATGAGGAAAACATTGACATGTTGCCCAGCCCCGATGGAAAACTCCAGCTAGCGTCGTGTACTCGTTAGCCCGCATTCTCCATCATGTTTTTCCCAGGAAAATTAGTCTCAAACGAGCATGTATGACTGTGGTACAAGACAGAAACCATTTGAACTCTTTCAAGGCACCCTTTGTCCTGAGATGTGGGGAATTAGCTCAAGTGGTAGAGCGCTCGCTTTGCATGTGAGAGGCAGCGGGATCGATGCCCGCATTCTCCATTCAGGTACATTTTCATCCTGCAAAACTAGTTTCTTTCTGCATCAACGTTGACAAGGCTGAATCCATTTTCATTCTTTCAAGAAACTATGAAACTAGGAAGGTTAAGAAGTGGGGGATTAGCTCAAGTGGTAGAGCACTTCCTTTGCATGCGAGTTGCAGCGGGATCGATGCCCGCATTCTCCCTTCAGGTACATTTTCATCCTGCAAAACGAGTTTCTTTCCCCATCAACGTTGTCCTCAACTTTTTGAGGACAGCCAGATGAGGAAAAACATCGACATGTTTCCCAGCCCCATCTGCCACGTGGATTCCCGCCTTCCATCCAGGGCCCTTGAGTTGATGGTGATCTCCGATGGAAAAATGCAACTATTGTCGTGTCCTCGTTAGTATAGTGGTTAGTATCCCCGCCTGTCACGCGGGAGACCAGGGTTCAATTCCCTGACGGGGAGAAGGGACTGTTTTTGCCCCTTTCGGTTCCCACTTCACCATCACAGCCTTCGCATCGCCACTCGAATGACTGAGGACATACCTTCACTCTTCACATAGTTGTATGGTGAATCCTGATACTTGTGATTATGACTTGATAAAAAGTGACGCATCCTCGACCACCGTCCCAGGTTCTACTGAGGTTTGAAATCAGATCGCTGGATTCAGAGGTCAGAGTGCTGACCGTTACACCATGGAACCACAGCCACCTAGACCTGTTGGAAATCCCTGTTACAGACACTGCGCATCAGTTTGGCTCTTGGTGCAATTTGGCACGTCTCCATCAACAGGACAATGACCCCAAACACACATCCAGGCTGTGTAAGGGTTATTTGATGAAGAAGGAGAGTGATGGGGTGCTGTGCCAGATGACCTGGCCTCCACAGTCACCAGATCATCTGTGAAAGCACAGATTCTAGCCGTTCTTCCCCCCCTCTAAGAGTAGCTTTTAACTGATAATGCAGCATCAAGTTGGAGGACTGTAGTTTATGACTGGAATGGAAATCCTTAGGTCGCCGGTTCAAATCTGGCTCGAAGGAGTTTTACTTTTTTCCTATTTTTTTTGCGGTTTAAACAATTCACAGTCCAAATGCAGGATAGCAGACAAAGCAGGGAGACCCTATTTTGAAAGGGGTGTACAGACTTGTTTCTCTAAACGGGAACCGAACCGATGGCGTGGATGTGAAAGCATCAATTCCAGCTCTTCTTCCCCCCTCTAAGAGTAGCTTTTAACTGATAATGCAGCATCAAGTTGGCTCGTTGGTCTAGGGGTATGATTCCCGCTTAGGGTGCGAGAGGTCCCGGGTTCAAATCCCGGATGAGCCCATTTTGAAACGCCAGGCAAGCGCTGTATGGTACGTTGTTGGAAAATCCATATTAGACTAAAGGCTTCTTTGCTATCTCAAATAAAGGGAACTGGAGCGTTGTGTGCCTACAACGCCAAAATACGAGTTAGAGTCTCACCCTTCGATAGCTCAGTTGGTAGAGCGGAGGACTGTAGTTTATGACTGGATTGGAAATCCTTAGGTCGCTGGTTCAAATCCGGCTCGAAGGAGTTTTACTTTTTTCCTCTTTTTTTGCGGTTTAACCTTTGTCTTGTGTTCGTTTGCTATTACCATCCATTATGTTAACGGGTCGGTGCCAACCCATGTTTTAAATCAGCTGTAAAATGCAGTAAAACCTAAAATCTATCAACCAATTTGTTTCTCACCTCTTGGTTACCTTGTCAGGCTACATGAACAATGAAAATATTGGTTATATGTTTTTGGTGTGGGTCTCTGAGCCTTTTTTATCACTATACCCCTCGATTTAGAAAAATAAATATATGGTCAAATGAAGATCAATAGAATCATATATATAAATAAAAGATTGTGGTGTTACCTACATTTTCTTGAGGGTTATTAGAACAAATGTCTTAAATATTTAAATGTTGTAATTTTTTATTTTGATATTATTAACTAAAGTAACATCTATGGTGTTACGGGTCAGTTTTGACCCATATTATTTACTTGAAGAAATAAGCAAAAAAAGTATTTTTTCAGCAATAGAACTTTAATAAAAATACTAAATGAGAGGCATGTGTGGCAAACCATGACACTTTTAGTGTGTTTTTTAAGTTTTACTTTGAAGCACAGAACATTTGCCTTTCTGTCCTTTCTGACCTGACACCATTTTCTTTTGGAATAAGGTGTCCTGACTGGGGTTGTGTCTGCTCTGGTTGGTGTTGAAGCAGGGCTGGGTGAGGAGGATGCCTGATGCTCTTTGTGTTGCTGATGGTGGATGGAGAGTGAGACATGAGTACTACATTCCAGGTTTTTTTGGACAATATGAGACAATAGTGGTGGTGTCTGTAAAAAAAAACTTTGAGGAAAGTAGAGCCCTGTCCTTCACCTGCAAGATTTCAGCAGGCAGCTCAGTTTTATTTGTCTTCACTGTGCCCATCATCGTACGTTTCCTCCTGAGAAGTTGTTGTACAAGGTCATAGCTGGTAACGAAGTTGTCACAAGTGACATTGTGAACTAGCAGTCCAGTAGTCATATCAAGGATCATATATTTTCCTTGGTTTTTCTCAGGGATGTTGTTATTGTCAGTGTGTTGGCTGACAGTGCACTTATGATGTCAATTTAGGCTCTAATTATTACTATATAAGCTTATTTTTATACCTGACCCGAACAACACAAGCGTTACAATTTCAAAGAGAGCATTTTATAATTAAGTAAAAAATTTGAAAAAAGTAAAAGAAAACTCATATAGGGGTACCTGACAAAGTCATAAAACCTTGATGTTATAAACAAATGTATGTGGTTGTCATAATTATTCAAAATCTAAAACGGGTCGGTGGCGACCCGAACACCAGAGGAAGGATAAGAAAGTCTGAATACGTCAGGTGTTTCAGAACACCTTTCGTTGACATCAGAAAGCCTGGCTAGCTCAGTCGGTAGAGCATGAGACTCTTAATCTTAGGGTCATGGTTTCGCACCTTCTACACTTTTCTTCACTTTCCAAAGCATCTGAAAGATTAATAACAATGTTGAGTCACGGGTGCTGTGGCTTAGCTGGTTAAAAGCACCTGTCTTGTAAACAGGGGATCCTGGGTTCAAATCAAAGCACCTGGTGCTTTGTAGACTTCATTGTAAGAATGACCACACGTATGTTGCATGAAGGCCCTTTTGCTTTTCCAGTTAAGAAAGTCTGAATACGTCAGGTGATTCAAAAACAATTGAGCGTGCTGTAGCTAACCAACTGTCAAGCTTTCTTTCCCAGAACAACCTTCTGGACCCCAACTAGTCGGGCTTCAAGACCGGCCACTCCACTGAGACTGCTCTCCTGTCGGTTACCACGGCCCTCCAGTCTGCCAGAGCAGCCTCAAGGTCTTCTGTTGTCATTCTGCTGGACCTCTCCGCAGCTTTCGACACAGTCAACCGCCAGATCCTGCTCGCCACACTTGAAGAGATGGGCATCACTGGCACTGCGCTGAAATGGATCTCATCCTACCTGACAGGAAGATCCTATCAAGTCTCCTGGGGAGGAAAAACATCTGGTACCCGCCTGCTCTCCACTGGGGTCCCACAGGGTTCCGGCCTTGGTCCGCTCCTATTCTCCCTATACACCACCTCACTCGGGCCCATCATCGCCTCCCATGGCTTCTCCTATCACTGCTACGCTGACGACACACAGCTATATCTATCCTTTCCCCCAACTGATCAAGGGATATCGACCAGAATCGAGGCCTGCCTCTCTGACATCTCAGCCTGGATGACCAGACATCACCTCCAGCTGAACCTCACCAAAACAGAACTTCTCATCATCCCTGCCAAACCCTCAGTCACCCACGATCTCTCCATCACTATGGGATCTGCAACAGTGACCCCTTCATCCTCGGCCAGGAACCTGGGGGTCACCTTGGACGACGAGCTCTCCCTCACAGCTCACATTGCCGCAGTCTCTCGGTCATGTAGATTCACCCTCTTCAACATCAGGAAAATCAGAAAATACCTCTCTCAACATTCCACCCAACTGCTAGTCCAAGCCCTTGTCCTCACAAAGCTGGATTACTGCAACTCGCTACTAGCCGGCCTTCCTGCAAATGCAATCCGTCCCCTTCAGAGGATACAGAATGCAGCCGCTCCTCTGGTTTTCAACCTACCCAGACGCTGTCATGTAACCCCACTCCTCATCGCCCTCCACTGGCTTCCCGTCATGGCCCGCATCAGATTCAAGACCCTGGTGCTGACCTTCCGGGCTGTAAACGGGACTGCCCCGACCTATATCAACTCTCTCCTCCAGCCCTACACCCCCACCCGTCACCTACGGTCATCTGCTGACAACCTTCTAGTGGTACCTCCCCTCAAGAGCGCCCGAGCGCAACACAAACTCTTCCACTGCCTGGCTCCCCAATGGTGGAATCATCTCCCCACCTCCATCAGAAGCACAGACTACCTTCTCACCTTCAAGAGAAGGCTTACAACTCACCTATTTAAAGAATTTAATGGCACTTAGGAATAGTATGGCACTTCACATAATCTAATGTGCTTTAGAACAATCTGTTGGTCCCCATATGGTGACTTTCCAGTGTTGTTTGTTGTATCTCTTGCTTTATGTTCACAATCGTTGTGTTATGCATTTATAGTTCTTCCCTTGGCACTTATTGGTTCTCATGATGTATGATTCACGATCTAAAAAAACCCCACTGTGTTCGGGGTCTTTCACGTTGCTATGCTCAATGACTGATGCTCTTTGTAAAAGCTCTCTCTTGTAAGTCGCTTTGGATAAAAGCATCTGCTAAATGAATAAATGTAAATGTAAATCAATCTGTTGTAAGTAAAAGGTTGTTATTGAGTATTTGATGTTGCGCTCACATGATTTCAACATGAAATAAAAAGATTTGACAGTATGAAAACTTAACCTTATTCAGAAGTCATAGTATTTTGAGCCACGCGTCGCCTTTTCACACCACTTACTGACTTCAAAGTACTGAGACAGCATTAGTACCATCTAAAATTGGCAGTGGTGGGATTTGAACCCACGCCTCCAGAGAGACTGGAGCCTAAATCCAGCGCCTTAGACCACTCAGCCACACTACCCTGTTGTTAGCTAACCACTTGGCCATTTGGTGGATTGGCAAGGAGGACCTCTGACCATGTTAATGCCCAGGAGTGTTTACAAACTATTTGAACTTTTCCTTTATCTGCTTCTGTGTGTTTACTGTCTTGGTCTGTTAGTCAGAGAAGACCTCACATTAGCATTTTATTATAGATTTACAATAATAATTTGCAAATCTTTACTGATCCAGTCAACGTCTTTTGGTCACAGCAAATCAAATCAACATTTATTTGTATAGCCCTTTTTACAAGCAATGTCACAGAGGGCTTCACATATGCCCATAGAACTGCCCCTCAACCAACCTTAACCCTCAAGGAAGACAAGGAAAAACTCCCAGAAAAACTCACTTAGGAGAAATAATGGAAGAAACCTTGGAAGAAGCAATTTAGTGAGGGGTCCCCTCCTCGAGGGACGGTTGGCGAAAGTGAGGCGCAGAATACAGGCTAAACAGTCATATCTCTAAAGATAATTAATAGATTGTTGAAACATCATTACTTAATGCTCAACTTGGGTCTGAGGTAGCACAAAGTCAATTTAGGTAGCCACTGGGCTTGGGCCCATGATTGGCGAAGCATCATACGCAGGGGGATGGGTAACACCTACAGTACTGTACCTCAATGTACCGCAATCTTTTCTAATGTTAGATTAACTCTATTAAATTCCTCTAGCTTCTTTGCTAAAGGCTTCAGGGCAGTCTGAATTACTTCTTAATCTGTAATAAACCAGAAAAGAGAAACTGCAAGTTCTCCTGCAGTGGAAAGTACCAACCCTTCTAGGAAACTTTGACCACTTCAAGACTGTCTTTGAATTTAATATCAAAACACCATGTTTATTGACAGTCTTCTTCCTCTGACCTTGTGATGCTGGGCAGCAGTCTACTGGGACACAAGTAGAAGAATTGTGTCTGACAGAACATGTCATCGATGACTTCCTCCTCTGGAAGCCCTTCTATATCTCTTATGTCCGTCTAGTTGTCAATATAAGCAGATAAACATGATCATGTCATTCTGTAATCAACACACTCACTGTACGCTCTGGAAAGCAGCTTCAGCGATGGGCTGATTCACCCTCAGTGTGTGAAGGAGAAATTCCACAGGTACTTCCTTCCTGCTGCCGTCAGACTACCCTGTTGAGAGTTTTTCAGATTTTAGAGTTTTACTCATTTTTGAGTTTTCCTGATTTTACAATATTTCAGATTTAAGAATATTCCTATGAGAGTTTTCCGGATTTTAGAATATTCCTGATTTTAACGTGTTCCTGATTTGAGGGTTTTCCTAATTTGGAGTTTTCCTGATTTTAGAATATTCCCAAATTAAGAACATTCCTAATTTTAGAGTTTTCCTGCTTTTAGTGTATTCCTGATTTGAGAGTATTCCCGATTTAAGAATATTCTTAATTTTGGAGTTTTCCTGATTTTAGATTTTTTGTCTTCAAATGGGGCACATTAAAAAAGACTGTTTTATGTTAAAACGCAAGCAGTCTCAGCCAAATAAGCGA
Source organism: Neosalanx taihuensis (assembly GCA_030340665.1). Lineage (NCBI taxonomy): Eukaryota > Metazoa > Chordata > Actinopteri > Osmeriformes > Salangidae > Neosalanx > Neosalanx taihuensis. The sequence goes on along the minus strand of JARGSH010000050.1, from coordinate 1,659,779 downwards.
CCAAAAGAGGTTGGTTTGGTCCAGACATTGATGGATCCGGAATCAATGATCCAGAAAAAGGTCAGTGACAAACTGGAATCTAGTTACGAACCATTCATGTTGGATTGGCTGGTTTCTCTGTTGTAGTGAGTTGGAGCAGTGTCCAGTGTGCATACTGAGGGATACCAGCACAGTCTTTTATATTGTCAGACGTGTTACCTTTCTCTGTTGAGGATCATACGCAGCTTCGGTAGGAGCATGACTGGCCGAGCTACGGAAGAAGTTGAACTTCCAAAAAACTGGCCACACCATGAATATGGCTTGCTGATGAGGATGAGATTCAAACTCACGCATGCAGTGCACAATGGATTAACAGTCCATCGCCTTAACCACTCGGCCACCTCATCACTTTTCCTTTCCCGATATAGAAAAAGCGAAAACATCATCCTTTTGTTCTCGTGTTCCGGACGCTGTTTTTGAGTCAATGCCACCCGCTGCCAGCTCAGACTTTCGCTACCTGATAGAAAAGATGGATTGGATGGGGCAGGCAGTCGGAGGGTCTTTGTGGTGCAATTGTTTAGCGCGTTCGGCTGTTAATCGAAAGGATGGTGGTTCGAGCCCACCCAAGGACGAGCTCTTTTTCATGTTTGTTTCGGATCTTTGTCCTGCCCTGTATGACAACAGCATGCGCAGACTGTCAGAGTTGAAGAGGGTGGATAATCCCTTCCGCTCGTTAGGGTAAGAGAAGAAGTACAAGCTAGATGCAACTCACACCAAGGGAAAATGAATATAGCTTGCCGACGAGGATGAGATTTGAACTTACGTGTGCAGAGCACAATGGATCAGCAGTCCATCGCCTTAACCACTCGGCCACCTCGTCACATGCTTCACTTCCACCTTGTCACCACAGCAGCTTAATCTGAGTGTCCAGCCTATAAGTCCCTGCGTGAGACGGACTAGAGGAGATGTTAGAGAGTGCAAGGAACAGCTAACAGTTATAGCAATATTCAGAATGAGGTCCCCACCGGTCAGTGTGGGCTAATGCAGCAATTAAAAAAAGACCCAAAAAAGGGGTTATTGACACAGCTTTAGACACCAAGACAGCACCAGCCCCCCTTAGTTGGAACATAAATCTGTTCCAAGAAAGAAAACTCTAAGATATACAGTATTTTTTTTTTTTTTGAAAGTTAGTATCTTTTGAAAGCCATGTCTCCTGTCGTCTCTAACTGTACGGTGTACGGTTTTAGAATCAGAATGGGGGTTTATTCGCTATGCAAGGGTTAACAAACCCAACAAGAATTCACTCTAGCAGGAATGAGCAAACATAGAACAAATATGTGGCATACTAATAAAATATAAATACAATGTAAAATACACTACAGATATGATACATATAAACAAATAATACAAATGATACAAATAATACAAGTGATGCAATAGTACAAATGATAAAGGTAACATGGAAGTACAAACAACATGGGTACAGACTGGAATTGGTATATATAGTACGTGGGGGGGGGGGGGGGGGTATATTCACAGTAGTGTAAACAATGATGCAGAATTCACAGTAGTAAGTTTTAAAATTTGTTAAACTAACTACACTAGCCTAATAACTCCCACAGTTCTTTCTACCACAAGAGATCGCTGTCATATTACAACAAATATTGAATAACTTCACAGTACAACAGATACCAAATAACTTCACACTAACTAACCCAGCATAACCACACACTTTAACAGTCGTAGTACTGACTGAATAAAAATGTTTTCAACCTAACTTTGAATGTCGAGACGGTATCAGCCTCCTTAACTGAAACAGGTAATTTGTTCCAGAGAAGAGGCGCTCTATATGAGAAAGCCCTACCTCCAGCAGTTTTTCTGTTAATTTTGGGAATCACCAAATAGCCAGCATCTTTGGATCTTAGTGTCCTTACAGGGTGATAAGGTACAAGAAGGCCAGAGAGGTACAGTGGTGCTAATCCATGTAAAGATTTGTAGGTTAGTAGTAGAACCTTAAAATCGGCCCTGGCTTGGATAGGGAGCCAGTGTAGAGAGACAAGAGTAGCTGTTATGTGATCATACTTTCTAGTTCTGCTCAGTAGCCTAGCAGCGGCATTTTGCACCCGCTGTAAGTTTTGTACGCAGGTATTTGGGAGGCCGGAGAATAATACATTGCAATAATCCAATCGGGATGTAACAAAGGCATGTATCAATTTTTCAGCATCATCCTTTGAGAGGAACTTTCTTATTTTAGCTATGTTACGGAGATGGAATAATGCAGTTCTGGTAATTTGCTTGATATGATGCTCAAATGAGCGATCAGGATCCATTGTGACACCTAGATTTTTTACCAGCTGGCTTTGAGAGACTTTGAAGCCATTTAAGTCTAGGATAAAATCGGATAGATTGTTCCTGTACTTCTTTGGTCCAAAGATTTGAACCTCTGTTTATCAGAATTCAGAAGTAGAAAATTTGCTGACATCCAATTTCCTATCCCGGAGACACATTTTTCCAAAGCATGAGGCAGTTTGTCAGGCTTAAGGGAGAGGTATAACTGGGTGTCATCTGCATAGCAGTGAAAATGTACACCAGAACATCTAATTATATTTCCCAAAGGTAACATGTATAGAGAAAATAGCAAAGGGCCTAAGACAGAACCCTGTGGCACTCCATATTTCACAAGGGAGCTCCTGGATGAGTGGCCATCATAGTGGACAAACTGTGATCTATCAGATAGATATGATTTAAACCACTGAAGTGAAATTCCAGAAATTCCAACATAATTTTCCATACGTTCCAGGAGAATCTGATGATCGACAGTGTCGAATGCTGCACTTAGGTCAAGAAGAATCAGGACAGAGAGAGAGCCTGCATCAGAGGCTAATAGAAGATCATTGACTACTTTAGCTAGTGCAGTTTCAGTGCTGTGATGAGAACGGAATCCAGACTGGAGAGGTTCATATAGCTGATTTACGGTAAGATGTTCAGTGAGCTGATGTGCCACAACTTTCTCAAGAATTTTTGAGAGAAATGGCAAGTTTGAAATTGGCCTGTAGACATCCAGGATCCAAGTTTGGTTTTTTAAGTAAGGGTTTGATAATATCTTTTTTCAAACATTCAGGCACTTGGCCAGTTTCATTAGATTCATTAATAATACTCAACATAGGTGGTCCAATAATAGGCAAGAGTTCCTTGCGTAGTTTGCAAGGAAGGGGGTCAAGAAGACAACTGGTCGGGTTTGACGACTCTGCAAGTTTTATGAATGCTTCCATAGAAATAGGGTTGAAGTGACGAAGAGTCTGAACATGAAGAATGCTTGGTATAGAGGGATATTCAGTGTTCATGGTGAATTGGCCACGACTAGTCTGCAGCTTGTCCCTAATTACATAGACTTTGTTGTCAAAGAACTCCAGAAATTCATTTGGAGAAAGATCCGTGCTCTCACTGTGTGTACTTTTACTTGTGAGTTTTGCAACGGTATCAAATAGAAATTTAGCATTGTGCCGGTTCTTACTGATCAACTTAGAAAAGTATGCTGATCTGGTCTCATTGAGGATTTGCTTATAGTCCAGTAGGCTGTCCTTCCAGGCCAAGCGGAAGACCTCCAATTTAGTGGTCCGCCACTTGCGTTCTAACTTTCTAGTGGACTTTTTTAGAGTTCGAGTTTACTCTGAGTACCAAGGTGCAAGTTTTTTATCCTTCCTTTTCCTCAATTTGAGAGGGGCAACAGAGTCCAGCGAACACTTAAGAGCTAGATTCAGATCTCTAGTTTTATCATTCAGGGATCTATCTGGTGCAACAAGTGCTTCTAGTGCTGCAGGTAGAATACTTGCCATTTCCAGAGTTGTAATTGGAGTTATGTGACGGCTACTAGAAATGTGCGTAGCACCTCCAAGGTTCTGGCAAAGGTCCATTCTAAAAGTAACAAGGTAATGATCTGAATATGTAGGATTGTGAGGATGAACAGTGAGATCTGTAATCTCAATACCCCGTATGAGGACTAGGTCTAAAGTATGTGAATGAAGATAGGTAGGTTCGGAAACTACCTGTGTGAACCCCGAAGATTCTATGAGGGCATTGAATGCCTTACTAAAGGGATCTTTTGGGTCATCTACATGAATGTTAAAGTCACCCATAATTAAGATGTGATCAGTGTACATCACAAGATCCGAACAAAATTCAGCAAATTCTTCCAGGATAGGGGAGTAAGGACCTGGTGGACGATACAGCGTGGCTATACAAACTTGTCGTCATAGCAACAGGTCTGTAAGCTCAAACCTGCTCGGGAGCAGGTTTACTTCATGTAAACAAGATTAGATTGAGGCTTTATAAGCGGAGGAGATAGGGAAGTCTGTCGCAGCCATACACGAGCAACCCTCGTTCGAGCCCCTCGTTGGACGTAGCCACTTATTGGCGTTTTCTGCACTTTCCAAAGCATTATAAAGATTGATAAACAATGTTTGTTGTTCAATGCTGCCTACTGCGCCAACAAGGGCACCTCCCCCCAGGCAGTTTGGCTGAAGCACGTGAGCCTGACAAAATGACAACAACAAAAAGAGAAACCTTCCTGTTACCTGTGGGATAGGAGAGTGTGAGCAAATGCCCTCTTCTCTCAAGTATTGTGGGTTTAACTCCAAGCTCAGTCAGCGAGCAGTGAGGCGAAAGGATGTTGGTTCGAGTCCGTGTTTGTTTCTGATGTGGGTCCTGCCCTGTGTGAAAAGGACCTGTATCGACCATCAGAGTGGAAGTAGGTGGAGCATCTCTTCCTTGTCTTCCTCGCACAGGCGCCGTGGCTTAGTTGGTCAAAGCGCCTGTTTAGTAAACAGGAGATCCTGAGTTCAAATCTCAGTGGTGCCTTTATTTTGGTCTCCCAGGAGTTTCTCTTCCTGGGCACTTTAGCCCTGGAGCTAAGCAGCAGACAGCAATTTGCAAACCTCACGGGTTTACCAAAAGCCCGGATGAAGCATTTGAAAGCCTCACCACATATTGTCTAAATCAAACAGGAAATGACATCTAAAGAAGGTCTTTGGCCCGTGTGGGGATCGTAAAAGTGCTGATCGAACATAACAAAAACGTTTTTCTATGGTTTTATTCATCTTCCTCCTCTGCACTAAAGCCAAGTTGCTTTATTTTACTTCCTTCTGCGTACTGAAACCACTGAAAACAAAACCACTGTCACTTTTTCTTTCTCTTATTGGTTTCTCACGATATATGTTTCATAATCTGTAAACCCACTATGCTTGGGGACTGTAAGTGTAACCCTGCTATGATCAGTGACCGATGCTCTTTTGTAATGCTCTCTCTTGTAAGGCGCTTTGGATACAAGTGTCTGCTGAATGAATAAATGTATAAATGTAAATGTAATGCGCAACTGCGCAACTGTTAAAGTCGGTTCAGTCTCCCTTGGAGGCCTACGCATCAGTATGTTTAGATGAGGAACATGAGAGTTCAGGCATGTTAACTTGATGAGCGTGTGTTCATTTTATTTCATTAATTTGTCAGACACTTACTCAGAGCTCCGAAGAAAGTCATGACCTTATAATGCAGGAAGAACAATTCATCCACTAAACTACAGACTAATCGGAATCATCAATGCGGCAAAGTGCAAGGAGGGGGTCATCGACCTGAGAAGGACCCGGACAACAGTGACCCCTGTTTCCATTCAGGCGGTCAGTGCGAACACTCCAGCCGTCTACAAGAAGGGCCAGAGCTGCCTCTACTTCCTGAGGAGGCTGAGGTCCTTCAACGTCTGCCAGACAATGTTGAGGATGTTTTATGAGTCTGTGGTGGATAGTGCTATCCTCTATGCTGTTGCCTGCTGGGGCAGTAGGTTGAGGGCGGCGGACGCCAACAGATTCAACAAACTGATCTGTCAGGCCAATGACATTGTTATAAAATGTTATCAACCACAGTTACGACTCGCCGACATCAGGCTGACAATAACCACGAAGGGACTCGAACCCTTAACCTTCTGATTCGAAGTCAGACACCTTATCCATTAGGCCACGCGGTCAACTTATTTTAAACAACCAACATCGAAGCTCCATTTTTTAAAGCATATTAATCAGCTTGTATAGCCCTTTGTACAATCAATGTCACAAAGGGTTTCACATGTGCCCATAGAACTGCCCCTCAACCAACCTAAATCCTTAAGGAAGACAAGGAAAAACTCCCAGAAAACTCACTAGGGAGAAAACATTTAAGAAACCTTGGAAGAATCAATTCAGTGAGGTATCCCCTCCTCCAGGGACGGTTGTTGAAAGAGTGGAGCAGAACACAGGCTAAACAGTCATATCTCTAGAAAGAGTGAATTGGTCATTGAAACATAAAAACTAAATGCTCAACTTGGATCTGAGGTAGCACAAAGTCAGTTTAGGTAGCCACAGGGCTTATGCCCATGATTGGTGCAGCATCACAGGCAGGAGGATGAGGAAAGGGACCGGGAACTGGCTCATTGTCCATCAGGGAGACCAACATCCAGCTGGCGATCAGATCCAGGGTGGGTAGAGCATCTCAGAAGGATGTCCACTGGCACCAGGTCCAACATAGGCCGACGACTACGCATGTGCTTAGAGCTCAGACCCCCCACACCAAAGGGAGGTATGGAGGAAAGACAGAGAGAGAGAGGAGATATTAGAGTGGCAAGAGCAGTTAACAGTTACAGCAATATCAAGAAAGAGGCCCACACCGATCAAGTGCAGCAACTTAGCAGACCAAAAAAGGGCAACTGACACAGCCTTACACACCAAGAAAGCACCAGCCCCCCTCGGTTGGAGCATAAAATCTGTTCCAAGGAAGAGAAACTCTGAAATAATAATTTAAGAATGCCCTGTTCCCTGTCGTCTCCAGCAACAGAATCAATACAAACAGCATAAAACAAGGTGAGCGTGACAGTAGGACTGCAGTCAAGATGCATCAAGTTCAGATGGTCCCTTTGAGACAACCTGTTACCAAGTTTGAGAACAATCACAGCCTTAAAATGTTATCAACCACAGTTAAAACTCATCTATTTCTGAGGAACATCATGCTGACAACGACCACGAAGGGACTCGAACCCTTAATCTTCTGATTCGAAGTCAGACGCCTTATCCATTAGGCCACGCGGTCATTTGACAATGTTATTGCCTACAAAGATCATCACATAGCTTGTTTTAAATTACCAACATTGAAGCTCCATTTATTTTAAGCGTATTAAACAACTCTGCCCCTCAACCGGCCTGGGTTCGATTCCCGGCCAATGCATGGCTGTTGCGGTCGACATCCTTGTCTTTGAGTTGGTTTGACCGCGTGGTAAACTTTTTGAGGACATCCAGATGAGGAAAACATCGACATGTTGCCCAGCCCCATCTGTCACGTGGATTCCTGCCTTCCATTCAGGGCCCTTGAGTTGATGGTGATCTCCGATGGAAAACTGCATCTGTTGTCGTGCTCGTTAGTATAGTGGTTAGTATCCCCGCCTGTCACACGGGGAGAAGGGACTGTTTTGCCCCTTTTAGTTCCCGCTTCGCCATCAGAGCCTTCGCATCGCTACTCGGATGACTGAGGACATACCTTCACTCTTCACATAGTTGTATGGTGAATCCTGATACTTGTGATTATGACTAGATAAAAAGAGATGCGTCCTCGATCACCGACTCAGGTTCCACCGAGATTTGCCCAGAGCCCAGAGTGCTGACCATTACACCATGGAACCACAGCCACCTAGACTGGTGGAAATCCCCGTTACAGACACTGCGCATCAGTTTGGCCAGGAGTCAAACCTAGAATCTTCTGATCCGTAGTCAGACGCGTTATCCATTGCGCCACTGGCCCACGTCTAAGTGTTGTCACCCAGTCTCATTATCTGAAGGTCGTGAATTTGAACCTCACACGGGTCAGTTGTATTTTTTAATGTCTTAATAACCAAAATAGCATCCGTTTCCAGATGAAAGGGGTCATTTGACAGGCGTTCAAAGGTCTCCATCTGCGTCTGGAGAGGGACTGCAGACCCCGCAACCGGAGCGGTACTAAAAAAGCCATGGTGACCAAGAGCTTGGAGAATGCGGGCATCGATCCCGCTACTTCTCGCATGCTAAGCGAGCGCTCTACCATTTGAGCTAATTCCCCTTGCTGACTCTACCACTTCGGAGTCTGGCCAAGACTTAAAGCCCAAGACACCATGAAGGTCAAACGTCTCATAGCAGAGGATGGTTTCGATCCATAGACCTCTGGGTTATGAGCCCAGCACACTGGCGCTGCGCCACTCTGCTGCCTGTCACCCCAGATGGGACTTGAACCCACAATCCCTGGCTTAGAAGGCCAGTGTGGGGATCAAACCCACGACCTTGGCGTTATTAGCACCACGCTCTGACCAACTGAGCTAACCGGCCACACCTGCTGTCCTGACGGGCCAGAGCTGCTTTGTGGACAGGCTAGAGCTGCCGAGCCAAGCTCTCCAGACGCAGATTGTGTCCTTTGAACACCTGTCAAATTACCCTTTCATTTGGAAACGGATGCTATTTTGGTAAAAAAAATATATAAAAAACACAACTGCCCTGTGTGAGGTTCGAACTCACAACCTTCAGATTATGAGACTGACGCGCTGCCTACTGCGCCAACAAGGCTTGGAGGCTACCAAGGCCCCTCCCCCCAGACAGTTTGAATGAAACGCATGAGCCTGACAAAATGACAACAAAAAGACAAACCTTCCTGTTACCTGTGGGATAGGAGAGTGTGAGCAAATGCCCTCTTCTCTCAAGTATTGTGGGTTTAACTCCAAGCTCAGTCAGCGAGCGGTGAGGCGAAACGATGTTGGTTCGAGTCCGTGTTTGTTTCTGATGTGGGCCCTGCCCTGTTCGAAAAGGACCTATTCCGACCATCAGAGTTGAAGACGCTGGAAAATCTCTTCCTCCTGGTTCTCAGAGAGGCGCCGTGGCTTAGTTGGTCAAAGCGCCTGTTTAGTAAACAGGAAATCCTGAGTTCAAATCTCAGCAGTGCCTTTATTTTGGACAACAACAAGGTTTGAACAAACATCGCCCGAACAGGGACTTGAACCCTGGACCCTCAGATTAAAAGTCTGATGCTCTGCCGACTGAGCTGTCCAGGCCCTGTAGGGCGACCGACAACACTGAAAGATGCCATCCTTATAAATCCTGAACATAGCTCTCGTCAATGCCATGTCAGGGAGGAAGGAAAAGAGTGATTGAGCCTCAGCGATCACGAGACTGAGGGACAATCTAAATTCTGACGTTGTGCTATCTGTGACTGAAACGCATTAGCCTCAAGCCCTACTGGCCAAGTGGATGATGCGCTGGCCTCATACTGCTGAGATTGTGGGTTTGCAACACCCCAACATCAGCAGAGTGGCGCAGCGGAAGCGTGCTGGGCCCATAACCCAGAGGTCGATGGATCGAAACCATCCTCTGCTATGAGACTTTTGATTGTCACAGTCTGTACCGCTCCGGTGCGGGGTCTGCGGTCCCTCTCAAGACGCAGATGTTCATACCATACCACACATCAACAGGAACTGACAGAGATACAGACCCCAGCAGAGGTTTCTGGTCCAGATCATCTCCTACATTATATACTGTACACCAGTGGTCTTCAACCCTGGTCCTCAGGACCCACTGTCCTGCATGTTTTGGATGTTTCCCCCTTCCCACACACCTGATTCTAATGCATGATCGTTTACCAGGATTCTTCAGAGCTAGATAACGACCCATGCATTAGAATCAGGTGTGTTGAAGCAGGGAAACATCTAAAACATGCAGGACAGTGGGTCCTGAGGACCAGGATTGAAGACCACTGCTACATTTTTCTTTTACATTGTTTCCAGCGATTCGAGTTCAAATCGCGATGGAACCTAGGTCGGTGGTCGAGGACTTTTTATCGAGTCATAATCACAAGTATCAGGATTCACCATACAACTATATGAAGAGCGAAGGTATGTCCTCAGTCATCCGAGTAGCGATGCGAAGGCTGTGATGGCGAAGCGGGAACCGAAAGGGGCAAAAACAGTCCCTTCTCCCCGTCAGGGAATTGAACCCTGGTCTCCCGCGTGACAGGCGGGGATACTGACCACTATACTAACGAGGACAAGACAACTCAACAAGGGCCCTGAATGGAAGGCGGCAATCCACGTGGCAGTTGGGGCTGGGCAACATGTCAATGTTTTTTCTCATCTGGATGTCCTCAAAAAGTTTACCACGCGGTCAAACCAACTCAAAGACAAGGATGTCGACCGCAAAAGCCATGCATTGGCCGGGAATCGAACCCGGGCCTCCCGCGTGGCAGGCGAGAATTCTACCACTGAACCACCAATGCAGCCGTAGAAGTTGTCTATGAGGTCATAAGACACGAGTCGCTCTCACCGTTACGCCTAGGCGAGAGGATGGAGACGTGCCAAATTGCACCAAGAGCCGAACTGATGCAGAGTGTCTGGAACGGGGATTTCCACCAGTATAGGTGGCTGTGGTTCCATGGTGTAACGGTCAGCACTCTGGGCTCCCTTCTCAGTCCCTTCTCCCCGTCAGGGAATTGAACCCTGGTCTCCCGCGTGACAGACGGGGATACTGACCACTATACTAACGAGGACATGACAATAGTTGCAGTTTTCCATCGCAGATCACCATCAACTCAAGGGCCCTGAATGGAAGGCGGGAATCCACGTGGCAGATGGGGCTGGGCAACATGTCGATGTTTTTTCTCATCTGGATGTCCTCAAAAAGTTTACCACGTGGTCAAACCAACTCAAAGACAAGGATGTCGACCGCAAAAGCCATGCATTGGCCGGGAATCGAACCCGGGCCTCCCGCGTGGCAGGCGAGAACTCTAACACTGAACCACCAACGCAACCGTATAAGTTGTCTATGAGGTCATGTGACACGAGCCGCTCTCGCAGTCACGCCTAGGCGAGAGGATGGAGACGTGCCAAATTTCGCCAAAAGCCAAATTGATGCGCAGATTTGAGTTGAGGACAACGTTGTGATTCATTTGATGGGGAACTTGTCATCGACTGCATGAGGACCCAAAAGGTACATAATTCAAACTTTCGCTAAGGCTGGTGTAGTCTTCACCTTTCATGCCAATGCGCTTCTTGTCAACGTTCATGCAGAAAGAAACTAGTTTTGCAGGATGAAAATGTACCAGAATGGAGAATGCAAGCATCGATCGCGCTTCCTCTCGCATGCAAAGCATGCGTTCTACCACTTGAGCTAATCCCCCATTTCTTAATCCTCATAGTTTCATAGATTTTTGAAATAATTCAAATGGATTCAGTCTTGCACCACAGTCATCAATGATAGATTGACTGTTTGAGCTACATTTCCCAGGAAAAGGATCATGGAGAATACGGGCATCGATCCCGCTGCCTCTCGCATGCGAAGCGAGCGCTCTACCACTTGAGCTAATCCCCCATTGGTGATACATTTGATGGGGAACTTGTCATCGACTGCATAAGGACCCAATAGGTACATATTTCATCACAAACGTTCGCTAAGGCTGAGGGGTATTGCACAAAACCAAGATAAGGGATTAAGCCGGGATATGTTTGTTATCCTGGCTGAATTTAGCCTCAGGTTGGTTGCATGAAAGCAGATAAAACTTAGCCTGGTCAAGTTACCATGGTGATTTATTCTCTGCAGCTAGCCTGCTCCGGACCAGGCTAAAGGCCAGGTTAAGATTAATCTTAGTGATTCACCTGCATTTCCACCGTCAATCCTGTGAGGAATTTATGTGTTTTACAGCATGTCCATGATCTTTTTAAATACGTTGCATCATTTTAATTATACTGCATAAAAATTTTACATATATATAGTATATTGTTGTTTCTCATTTCATTTAAATCTACAACATACGTTGTTTGTAAACGTCTTTTTATATTGATTTAAGTGGTATTATTATTACTCTGGCCAAGCAATATATTGATATGCTGATGAAAACTGCTTGTCAAACTGCCGTCAGAGGTTTCATAAAGATGTGTTTTATTGCAGTACAGTGAACCCTCGCGATATCACGGTTCAGTACAGTGAACCCTCGCGATATCACGGATTTGCCTCGTGCATTGTGTTCTGCATTCGGATTGGCTAAACAGTCTCTCCGTGTCTTCTCTACCTGTGCATCAATAAATTTGCGGTTTACCGTAATATGTACTGTACACGTATTGGTATTGGTATTATGGCTTGAGTATTGCCTAACCCTAAAATAATATCCTTCTCCTCCTCATAAAACTCCATCAGGAGCTGTTGTTCTGCGGCCGTGAAATATGTTGCGCGACTCTTGTCCATGTTCTGATCGGTGATTCTGTGAGCGATCGCGAGGTCTATTTAAAAATGCTGTGAACACGCATTTAGCCTGACTACCTACACCTGGCTTGACATAGCCTCGCCTTTTCATCCTGGCTTGGCAAACGTGCAACCAATTAAGCCAGGATACGACGGCCAGACTAGGTCAAGCCGCGCTTGCTCAATTATCCTGGATTTCTTTATTCTACTTTTGTGCAATACCCCTCTGGTGTAGTCTTCACCTTTCATGCCGATGCACTTCTTGTCAACATTGATGGAGAAAGAATCTAGTTTTGCAGGATGAAAATGTACCTGAATGGAGAATGCGGGACTCCCGCTGCCTCTCACATGCGAAGCGAGCGCTCTACCACTTGAGCTAATCCCCCACGTCTCAGGACAAATGGTGCCTTGAAAGAGTTCAAATGGTTTCTGTCTTGTACCACAGTCATACATGCTGGTTTGAGACAAATCTTCCTGGGAAAAACATGATGGAGAATGCGGGCATCGATCCCGCTGCCTCTCTTTTTATTGAGTCATTATCAGAAGTGTGACGACCCTGGTGGGTCTCTGGGTAACTGCATGCATAATCAGTGCTCTTTCCTATGTGCCCAGGTCACGTTCCCTAATGGCCATGGGTATAAGAGGCCCACCTCCCTCAACATGGCGGTCGATCTCCTCCTCCCGGTCTTGGCTGTTGTTTTCATTTTGGTTACTTTCCCCTAGACTGACTTTACTTTAGCTTACTTGATGTTTACGATTATTTAATAAATATCTTCTTTATTTGCAACCTGCGTTTAAATTTAAAACTATATTGAACGTGCAGTGACGGAATAAACTTGATTTATAAACTGTACTCCAACTCAACTCTTCCTCTCTGGCTCTAAGTCTCTAAGGTAAGCAAACATCTTTTTCAACTCTTTCGCTAGCATCCAATCAAAAATGTAGGTTTTTGACTTCTTTAACATTTGGGCTCATAGGTATTCATGTGCTTATCAGTCAGGATTTACAACTGACATTCCAACTAGCTGTAAAGATATGCTGTTTGCTAACATTAGCAACCAATGCTGAAATTAGCGCCTAAGCTAATTGCTAGTGCATCAGCATATGTTTTGCTAGCATGCTATCTAAGATGTGGGTTTTTGACTTCTTTAACATTTGGGCTTATGTATTCATGTGCTTATCAGTCAGGACGGTGGTGAAGGGTTGTGGGGAGGGTTATTTGTGTGCATTTTGACCGTTTATGGTTGTTTTCGGAGGGGGGGGGGGGGGGGCGATCGGCGTTCGCGGGGGGCGGGGGGGCTCGTGCGGGGAGGTTTGAGGGCAGGGTTCATGTGGTGGGGTCCATAGGAATCTAACAAGATATTGGGGAGGTGTGTGGGAGGTCGGGATCGGCAGTTAATGGAGTTGCCGCTCCATAGAGAAACAGTGGGGATTAAATACAGGTCTTTTAGGAATTGCTATTTAAATTGTTGGGGGGGCTTGCTGTAAAACATTCATAATCGTCTGGATACTGGTTGACCTTGCAAACTATTGGCTAGTGTTGTATGGGGAGTCCTGTAGTTTATAGCTGATTGAACCTGTGTGTCAGCTACTAAGTGATTCATTGCACTGAATGGTTTGATTGACAGTTCATCATTAAGTCATTAATGTACAGACTGCCTGTGTGTATGCACATATATGTATCTATATATATATGTGTGTGTGTGTGTATGTGCGTGTGTGTATGTGTATGTGCGTGTGTGTTTTTCTCAATTAATGTTGGATAAAAAGCACTGTTTTTGTTAGTGTGATATCAGAACTGTGTGACCTAGTGCTAGCTTATTGCTGAATCCTGATTTGTTACATGTTTGATTGCATGTGGATTGATTTGACATTTAACACAGCTGTATAACTTTATAATGTTATCTGATATTTATAATGCGGTATCATTTTGATAAAAGGTGTATTTCTAATACCAAAGTCATAGCCATTGATGGCCTAATTCTGGCATTGGATGTATTTGGGTCATTTTACACTCTAAGTTTTTGAAAGCATTTATCACTATTATCAAATTAGAACCAAACTATTACTATGCTACTGAACTGTAATGTAAAGTGCTACCTGACACAGACTGACCAATTGTTTACTGCTTGCTTACTACTTAAACCTAAACTGTGGCAGTGTGCTCAAGTGGAGCTATCTTTAATCCTGCTGAAATTAGTGTTAACGCTACTACTAGTGCATCAGCATATGAACACCTGTTGAAAGCTTGATCTGTCACATACCTAAGCAATGGTAGAAGTCATATTCAGAAAATGACTCAACAGTGTCATTGATATATGGGGGAGAGTCCCCCCGCACACTATGTTATTACTAGCGTTTAATATTATTATTATTCTTACGCCGTTTTTTGGCTCAAAACATCTCCCAGAGTTTTTGACGCATATACACAAAAGTTATATCAAAACGTGCGGCTCGGCCCCGACATGTGTGCTATGATTTATCTAAGACTTTTGGCGAACAATTTTGCCCAAAAATTGCCAAAAACCACACCAAAAAAATGAATAGGTGTCAATGGAAAGAATGTTTGAGAGGTAGAGTGGTGATGTCATCGCTAGAGTGTGGAGAAGAGAGAGAATTGTGTAAAAAAAATAAAACGTATTTGACTACCATGGCCTCAAATGCACCACTACAGACACAATTTATACATAGAAACGTAGGAAAATGTGTCCTCTAGCTCACACTTGCTTTACTTTATCTGTCAGATTTATTGTTTTAGCTTGACATGCGAAGATTCGGCCGCAGCACCTATGAACAGCCTCATAGACTCCTATGTTAAGAGAGGCGGGGCTGTAACTGAAAAGAAAGAAAACAAACACTTTTTAGAATTGCTCCCAAGAGCACATTTCTTCACTTGTCAACACAAAATGCCTATGTAGACGTTCAGGAAGGGCTCAGCCGGCTTCACGTTAACCTGGTTTTATGATTGGAAACACGGTTTGGCCAGAAATCCTTCCTGTTCGAGGGGTGCTGTAAGCCTTTTCTCTCTGTCTGTTCAACTGACATGACCGTTGCAACAGTTGCGAAGTTCGTTACTTAGCAACGTGCTTGAAAGAGGAGAGACGGTGGCCACGAATGACGGTGGCTATTTTACGAACAGTAATTCATTTCACATTTAATAACTTTAATTGGAGGATATTTACTGGAGGAATCAAATTGGTTCTTTTTGTTTCGGGTGTATTTATAAACTGTACTCCAACTCAACTCTTCCTCTCTGGCTCTAAGTCTCTAAGGTAAGCAAACATCTTTTTCAACTCTTTCGCTAGCAAATAAAAACAAATAAATAAACAAATAAAGGATTATCTTATCTTATCTAGCATCGCCATCAAAATTTTTTTTGATGTTAGGCAGCCTGCGCCATCGATTCAGCTGCATTGCTCCACCCCTCCTAACACCCAGTGGAGCGGATTAATGACAGCCTCCAGCCCCAGTGGCCTAATGGATAAGGCACTGGCCTCCTAAGCCAGGGATTGTAGGTTCAAGTCCCATCTGGGGTGACAGGCAAAGAAGTCAAAGCGTGGTTGCGCCTCAGGGATCACAAGACTGAGGGACAATCTCAATTCTGACGTTGTGCTATCTGTGGCTGAAACGCATGAGCCTCAAGCCCTACTGGCCAAGTGGATGGGGCGCTGGCCTCATACTGCTGAGATTGTGGATTTGCAACACCTCAACAGCAGCAGAATGGCACAGCAGCAGCGTGCTCTGCCCATAACCCAGAGGTCGATGAATCGGCGTAACGGTGAGAGCGACTCTTGTCACGTGACCTCATAGACAACTTATACGGTTGCATTGGTGGTTCAGTGGTAGAATTCTCGCCTGCCACGCGGGAGGCCCGGGTTCGATTCCCGGCCAATGCATGGCTTTTGTGGTCGACATCCTTGTCTTTGAGTTGGTTTGACCGCGTGGTAAACTTTTTGAGGACATCCAGATGAGAAAAAACATCGACATGTTGCCCAGCCCCACCTGCCACGTGGATTCCCGCCTTCTATTCCGGGCCCTTGAGGTGATGGTGATCTCCGATGGAAAACTGCAACTATTGTCGTGGCCTCGTTAGAATAGTGGTTAGTATCTCCGCCTGTCACGTGGGAGACCAGGGTTCAATTCCCTGACGGGGAGAAGGGGCTGTTTTTGCCCCTTTTGGTTCCCGCTTCGCCATCACAGCCTTCGCATCGCTACTCGGATGACTGAGGACATACCTTCACTCTTCACATAGTTGTATGGTGAATCCTGATACTTGTGATTATGACTAGATAAAAAGTGACGCGTTCTCGACCACCGACCCAGGTTCCACCGAGATTTGAACTCGGATCGCTGGATTCAGAGCGCTGACCGTTACATCATCGAGCCGCCTATACTGATGGAAATCCCCGTTACAGACGCATCAGACGCTTTTGCGCATCAGTTTGGCTTTTGGCGCAATTCCTGTAGACTCTGAAGTGGTAGGGTCAGCAAGGGGAAGTAGCTCAGCATGTGAGAAGTAGCGGGATCGATGCCCGCGTTCTCCAAGCTCTTGATCACCATGGCTTTTTTAGTACCACTCCGGTGCGGGGTCTGCAGTCCCTCTCCAGACGCACATAGCGACCTTTAAACGCCTGTCAAATGACCCCTTTCATTTGGAAACGGATGCTTTTTTGGTTATTAAAACATAAAAAAATACAACTGACCTGTGTGAGGTTCAAACTCACGACCTTAAGATAATGAGACTGGGTGACAACACTTAGACGCGGGCCAGTGGCGCAATGGATAACGCGGCTGACTATGGATCAGAAGATTCTAGGTTTGACTCCTGGCTGGCTTGAGTGCTTTTTTTGCAAATTGGGTGTTTGGGAAACAAGGGAAAATATGTCAAGTAGATGAGCATAGTGTGCCACCCTCAAAGAATAGGCGTTATGACGTTATCTACCATTTAACTCTCCTTTACTTTATATACTATGTTGCTTTCGCATACTCTTAGATCCTTACCTTCATTTTTGATAGGATCCCCTCTATCGTGTCCTTTGTATTTTTGTATATTTTGAACTGTTACTCTGAGGGCTGTAGTGTTCCCTGCTGCTGTTGCAAACTGCAATGACCACCCTGCGGAACAAATAAAGGATTATCTTATCTTATCTAGTACACCAACATTCACAACCCTGCCCCGTGAGAGGCTCAAACTCACAAACACGCACTGCAGCCTGCGCCATCGATTCAGCTGCATTGCTCTACCCCTCCTAACACCCAATGGAGCGGAGTAGTGACAGGCTCCAGCCCCAGTGGCCTAATGGATAAGGCACTGGCCTCCTAAGCCAGGGATTGTGGGTTCAAGTCCCATCTGGGGTTACAGGCAGCAGAGTGGCGCAGCGGAAGCGTGCTGGGCCCATAACCCAGAGGTCAATGGATCGAAACCATCCTCTGCTATGAGATTTTGAACGCCCACGCTCTCAGAAGATTGAATTTTATTAGTTAATAAATACTATTAAATATTACTATTTAGTAAATAGTCCTCGTCTTTAACGAATAGTATGGCACTTCACACAATCTAATGTGCTTTAGAACTATTTGTTGGTCCCCATATGGTGACTTGCCAGTGTTGTTGTTGTATCTCTTGCTTTATGTTCACAATCGTTGTGTTATGCATTTATAGTTCTTCCCTTGGCACTTATTGGTTATCATGATGTATGATTCACGATCTAATAAACCCACTGCGTTCAGGGTCTATCACGTTGCTATGCTCAATGACTGATACTCTTTGTAAAAGCTCTCTCTTGTAAGTCGCTTTGGATGAAAGCGTCTGCTAAATGAATAAATGTAAATGTACTGTAAATATTTTAGAATAAAACATATTTTATGCTCACTACGATGTATTTGGTTAATGTTATTCACAGGGTTATAGTTGTATTGTCAAGCTGCACATGAATGATTAGGTTTAGTTTGTCACCATCAGTGTGAATGACGGCAGTTTAAATGCCTTCCCCCTCTCGCCTGTATGTTTGTTAAGACTATACTTTCAGGGATCATTTCTATAGTTCTTAACTTGTGAAATGTGTTTCTAAAGTGTCTGGTCTCATAAACCATGATGATGAGATATGATATTCCCTTATGAGCAGGAAGCAAGCTGAGAGTACTGATTCACTTCCTTTGTTCTCTGCTATTGATGACTGTTCATCGCTTCATAATGAAGCTTTGAGGAAGGGAATATGATCAGAGTGGTTATTAATGTATGTGAAAAAAATAATATGTTAAGTATCACTTATTAAATTGATCTGTAATTTAGTCAAATAATTGTTCTTCCTGCATTATAAGGTCATGACTTTCTTCAAAGCTCTGAGTAGAGGAGTCTGATAAATTAATAAAATAGAAAGAATGTGTTTTGACCTGAGTAGAAAATGAGTGGAAGATGCATATAAAAATGGGATAAAAATCTCATTAGTCTACAGTAATGTTTTGTCTGATGTCAGCCAGGGGGCGGGGCTCAGAGTACCAAGGTGTCACCATGACTGGTAACTGCAGCTCTGTGATACGGTGCTCTGCTTCACCTGCTCTCCAGGTAAGACTATACTTTCAGGGATCATTTCTATAGTTCTTAACTTGTGGAATGTGTTTCTAAAGTGGCTGGTCTCACTATCCATGATGATGAGATATGATATTTCCTTCTGAGCGTGAAGTAAGTTGAGAGTAATGATTCACTTCATCTGCTCTCTGCTGTTGATGAACGTTCACTGCTTCCTAGTGGAGCTGTGAGGAAGGAGATATGATCAGAGTGGATCTCAGTTCTCTGTTAAAAGTAATTACAACAGTATTGAACTCAAAATGAGAAGTTGTTCCAGTGCTGCGACAGTTTACATCCCCATGGAAGGATGCTTGATTGTGATTGGTCTGTTTAACATGTAGCTCAAGATAGTCAGCAAAATGTTAATAATAAAGAATGTTGATAGTAACTACAAACACACACACTCATCAAGTTAACATGCCTGAACTCTCATGTTCCTCATCTAAACATGCTGATGTGTAGATCTCCATCAGAAATGCATTATGGGTACTGTGGGTATTTTAGAATAAAACTTATTGGATGCGCACTACCTTGTATTTGGTTAATGTTATTCAGAGGGTTATAGTTGTATTGTCAAGCTGCACATGAATGATTAGGTTTAGTTTGTCACCGTCAGTGTGAATGATGGCAGTTTAAATGCCTTCCCCCTTTCACCTGTATGTTTATAAGACTATATTTTCAGGGATCATTTCTATAGTTCTTAACTTGTGAAATGTGTTTCTAGAGTGTCTAGTATGAGATATGATATTTCCTCTTGAGCATGCATCAAGCTGAGAGTAATGATTAACTTTGTCTGCTGTTGATGAGCATTCATTCATCAGCCTTTTGTTCTCGTATTCCGGACGCCGTTTTTGAGTCATCGCCACCTGCTGCCAGCTCATGCTTGTCTTATAGGCTACGCTTGCGCAACCTGATTTAGAGTTTGGATCGTATGAGTTAGGCAATTGGAGGGTTTGTGTGGGGCAGTTGGTTAGCGCATTAGGCTGTTAACCGAAAGGATGGTTCGAGCCCACCCAAAGACGAGTGTTTTTTTTCATGTTTGTTTCGGATCTTTGTCCTGCCCTGTATGACAACAGCCTGCGCAGACCGTCAGAGTTGAAGAGGGTGGATAATCCCTTCCGCTTGTTAGGGTAAGAGAAGAAGTACAAGCTTGATGCAACTCACACCAAGGGAAAATGAATATAGCTTGCCGACGAGGATGAGATTCGAACTCATGCGTGCAGAGCACAATGGATTAGCAGTCCATCGCCTTAACCACTCGGCCACCTCGTCACATGCTGCACTTCCACCTTGTCACCACAGCAGCTTAATCTGAGTGTCCAGCCTTCAAGTCCCTGCGTGAGCTGCCTGTTCAAAATATGCAGCGCGACTTGTGGCGCGCAATCCTTGGATTTCTGTTGCAACCCAGGTCCAAAGACAGAGCAATGGTGGCATACTAGACAACATGGTGGGTCACAACACTCCAGAGACTGTGCAAGCTACACAGACAATGAGGACAGCCAGGGCCGGTTCTAGACAGGCATATATGAGGGAGCAGTCAGACGCAACAGAAAATGCCAGGGCAGATATTTGGTGGGGGTGGGGGGGGTGGGGGGGGGGGGCGGTCGTAATCTCGCCTCGGGCTCTAAATAAGGTAGAGACATTTCTGATTTCTGATGAATTTACTAATGTCTATGTTCATCTCTGTGCTTGTAACGCTGCTGCTTGTTCAAAGTTTTACCGCTCCGTGGTCTACGTCTGGGCTCATTTGCATACTCATTCGCGGCCTATAAGACAAGTATGAGCTGGCAGCAGCGATGACTCAAAAACGGCGTCTGGAATATGAGAAGAGCGTTACAAGCACAGAGATGGACATAGACATTAAGAAATTCATCAGAAATCAGAAATGTCTCTACCTTATTTAGATCCCTTGGCGAGATTTGGATCTGGGTTGCAACGGAAATCCAAGGATTGCGCGCCACAAGTCGCGCTGCATATTTTGAACAGGCAGCTCACGCAGGGACTTGAAGGCTGGACACTCAGATTAAGCTGCTGTGGTGACAAGGTGGAAGTGAAGCATGTGACGAGGTGGCCGAGTGGTTAAGGCGATGGACTGCTAATCCATTGTGCTCTGCACACGTGAGTTCGAATCTCATCCTCGTCGGCAAGCTATATTCATTTTCCCTTGGTGTGAGTTGTATCAAGCTTGTACTTCTTCTCTTACCCTAACGAGCGGAAGGGATTATCCACCCTCTTCAACTCTGACAGTCTGCGCATGCTGTTGTCATACAGGGCAGGACAAAGATCCGAAACAAACATGAAAAAGCTCTCGTCATTGGGTGGGCTCGAACCACCATCCTTTCGATTAACAGCCGAACGCGCTAACCAATTGCACCACAAAGACCCTGCCAATGCCTTCCCCATACAATCCATGTTGGAAAGCAGGTAGAGCAAGCGTGGCCTATAAGACAAGTATGAGCTGGCAGCGGGTGGCGATGACTCAAAAACGGCGTCCGGAATACGAGAACAAAAGGCTGATGTTTGGCTTTTTGTATATTGGGAAAAGTGATTTCGTCTTCAAGGTGAGGTAGGTTGCCGTGACAACCGCAGAACACCTCAGCAAGCACTGCAACAAGGTTCGAGCAGATATTGCCTGAACAGGGACATGAACCCTGGGCCCTCAGATTAAAGGTCTGATGTTCTGCAGACTGAACTATCCAGGCCCTGGAAACATTGAATGATGGTTTTATTCATCTTCCTCCTGTGCATTGAAACTACTGAACACCAAACCACTGTCACTTCATCTCTCCTGTGCACAGAAGCCACAAGTGACTATTCATCTTCCTCCTGCACACTGGAGCCACTGAAGTTGTCTTCTTCAGCTGCTCGTATCAGACCCGCGCTGTAAGTCGTTTTTTTGCCTCTCGGAACTCAGGGGTACGTCGAGAATGCACTTCAACTGGAGCGAAGAGTCTTCCAAGACTCCAACGTCATGGGCTGAGCAGACACTGCTTCCAACTATTAAACGTGGGCTAGTGGCGCAATGGATAATGCGTCTGACTACAGATCAGAAGATTCTAGGTTCGACTCCTGGCTGGCTCGAGTGCCTTTTCTGCAACTTGGGTGTTTGGGAAACAAGGGAAAATATGTCAAGTAGATGAGCATAGTGTGCCCCCCTCAAAGAATACACGTTATGAAGTTATCTACCGTTTAACTCTCCTTTACTTTATATACTATGTTGCTTTCGCATACTCTTAGATCCTTGCCTTCATTTTTGATAGGATCCCCTCTATCGTGTACTTTGTATTTTTTTATATTTTAAACTGTTACTCTGAGGGCTGTAGTGTTCCCTGCGGCTGTTGCAAACTGCAATGACCACCCTGCGGAACAAATAAAGGATTATCTTATCTTATCTAGTACACCAACATTCACAACCCTGCCCTGTGAGAGGCTCAAACTCACAAACACGCAGTGCAGCCTGCGCCATCGATTCAGCTGCATTGCTCCACCCCTCCTAACACCCAGTGCAGCAGAGTCATGACAGCCTCCAACCACAGTGGCCTAATAAATAAAGTACTGGCCTCCTAAGACAGAGATTGTGAGTTCAAGTCCCATCTGGGGTGACAGGCAGCAGAGTGGCGCAGCGGAAGCGTGCTGGGCCCATAACCCAGAGGTCGATGGATCGAAACCATCCTCTGCTATGAGATTTTGAACCCCCACGCTCTCCTGGCCTTTACTGCATGCGTTGTCTTTTGTCCCACACTTGCGTTGTCTCGGGGGTCGTTGGAACCCACAAGATCATCTGCCATCTCCATTAACCCACATTCTATGAAAAACATATTGAAGCTGAATCTGGCACCAGGGCTCTGGAAAAAGGACAGGTTTGTCCAGTCGTTCAGTTGTTTCAGTAGAACAGGCTTGCGCACCAGGTCCAGCGTCTCAATCGTCTCAGACTGGACCAGTCACCCCTTCTCGAGCAGACAGCAATTTGCAAACCTCAAAAGCCCTGATGAAGCATTTGAAAGCCTCACCACCTATTGTCTAAATCAAACAGGAAAGGACATCTAAAGAAGGTCTTTGGCCCGTGTGGGGATCGAACCCACGACCTTGGCGTTATTAGCACCACGCTCTGACCAACTGAGCTAACCGGCCACACCTACTGTACTGACGGACCAGAGCTGCTTTGTTGACAGGCCAGAGCTGCCGAGCCAACCTCTCCAGACGCAGATAGTGCCTTTTGAATGCCTGTCAAATTACCCTTTCATTAGGAAACGGAAGCTATTTTGGTCATAAAAAATATAAAAAAACACAACTGCCCTGTGTGAGGCTTGAACTCACAACCTTAAAATTATGAGACTGACGCTCTGCCTACTGTGGGCCCTGCCCTGTGCGAAAAGGATCTGTACCGACCATCAGAGTTTAAGTCGCTGGAAAATCTCTTCCTCGTGGTTCTCAGAGAGGCGTCGTGGCTTAGTTGGTCAAAGCACCTGTTTAGTAAACAGGAAATCATGAGTTCAAATCTCAGCGGTGCCTTTATCTTGGCTAAGGTCTCCCAGGAGTTACCTGGCCTGGGCACTTTAGCCCTGCAACTAGGTGGTCATGTTTTGACAGCAATTGCGGCTAGTGGCTAGGATTTAGTGCTTTCACTGCCGCGGCCCCGGTTTGATTCCCGGTCAGGGCAATCTCTTTACGGATGAGCTTTTCAACCCTGAAGCTGTTGTCGGTGTTTAAATTGCTTGTTCTGACTCCATGTCAATGTGACCTATTGCATTGTCACTTTAACTTCACAACATGAAACAACGCTCTTTCACGGTCCTCTATTGGCTGGGAATCAATCCCAGGTCACCTGCTTGGAAGGAAACCAGAACCTCAGATAAAAGGACACTGCGTCGTCCTCGAGGTGAGGCTTATTGCCGTGACCAACACAGAATAGTTCAGCAAGCGCCGCAACTAGTTTTGAACAAAGATCACCCCAACAGGGACTTGAACCCTGGACCCTTAGGTTAAAAGTCTGATGCTCTGCCAACTGAGCTATCCAGGCCCTGTAGGGGAGACCGACGACACTGAAAGATGTCGTCCTTACAAATCTTGAACATAGCTCTCGTCAACGCCGTGTCGGGTAGGAAGGAAAAGAGTGGCAGCCATGGTTACATTTGATCGGGGTGGCTCAATGAGGTTGAAGGCGGTGGGGCGTCCGAGGCTCTTTTGAAGACTCTGAAGTCAAAGCGTGGTTGCGCCTCAGGGATCACAAGACTGAGGGACAATCTCAATTCTGACGTTGTGCTATCTGTGGCTGAAACGCATGAGCCTCAAGCCCTACTGGCCAAGTGGATGGGGCGCTGGCCTCATACTGCTGAGATTGTGGATTTGCAACACCTCAACAGCAGCAGAATGGCACAGCAGCAGCGTGCTCTGCCCATAACCCAGAGGTCGATGAATCAAAACGATCCTCTGTTATGAGACTTTTGACCTTCACGGTCTCTTGGGCTTTAAGTCTTTGCCAGACTCCGAACCACCAATACCACCAATGCCCACACAGCACCACCTGGGTCACAGCGCCTCAAGCAGGGACAGGAAGGCCGGACCATCGGATAAAAGGCTGCTACGCAGCACGCCTCAGCAGGCTTGGAGCAGAGGTCACCCGAACAGGGACTTGAACCCTGGACCCTCTCCTGAACTATGGACTGATCTTCCCCTGCCCAGTAGGCAGGCCCCTCAACTGTCCTCTTTGAAGTCACATTGTCAGTGTCTTGCCGAAGCTGATAGGTTGCGCAGGACTACATATGATTCTCTCAACGGCCGGACGCAGTTTAACTTCTCAAGACAAAACAGCCCTTTCTCATGGTTCTGCATTGGCCGGGAATCGAACCCGGGTCAACTGCTTGGAAGGCAGCTATGCTTTCCACTATACCACCAATGCCCACACAGCACCACCTGGGTCACAGCGCCTCAAGAAGGGACAGGAAGGCCGGACCATCGGATAAAAGGCTGCTACGCAGCACCCTTCAGCAATCTTGGAGCAGAGGTCGCCCGAACAGGGACTTGAACCATGGACCCTCAGATTAAAAGTCTGATGCTCTGCCGAATGAGCTATCCAGGCTCCGTAGGTCACGGCTGACACTGAGGGACCCCATCCTTACCAATCAGAATCAGAATCAGAATGGGGGTTTATTCGCTATGCAAGATAAACAAACATAGAATTTACTTTGGCAGGAATGAGCAAACATAGAACATAAATGTGGCCTACTAATAAAATGAAAATGAATACAATGTAAAGATACACTGCAGATGTGATACATATAGACAAGGAATACAAATGTTACAAATAATACAAATGATGCGAGTAGTGCAAATGATACAGGTAACATGGAATACAAATGTTACAAATAATACAAATGATGCGAGTAGTGCAAATGATACAGGTAACATGGAATACAAATGTTACAAATAATACAAATGATGCGAGTAGTGCAAATGATACAGGTAACATGGAATACAAATGTTACAAATAATACAAATGATGCGAGTAGTGCAAATGATACAGGTAACATGGAATACAAATGTTACAAATAACACAAATGATGCGAGTAGTGCACATGATACAGGTAACATGGAATTGCAAATGACATGGGTACAGAGTGGAATGGGTATATATATAAGGTACGATGGGGGGGGAGGGGGGATATACACAGTGGTGCAAAAATCACAGTTGTAAGTTTTTTAAGTTTAAAGTGTTTTGTGCTAAAGTGGCAGAGTGCAATGGGATTCTGGAGGGGGGGGGGGTGTCTCAAACTGAGTCCTCAGACATCCGAGTAGCGATGTGATGGTGATGCGGGTGGGAACCAAAAGGGGCAAAAACAGACTCTTCTCCCCGTCCCAATGCAGAACTTGATTCTCATCTTCTACCTGGAGTTCAGGGAGAAATCCACTAACGAGCGCACGACAAAGTGCTACAGGGAAAGCATCCGCTGTAAACTCAGTGTTTGTCAAACATCCTAGTAAGCCTTTCCAAGTAATCTGTAGGCTCCTAAACTTCTGTTTGCAGTCATACGCTTTACTCCAGTCTAGCATGCCTCCTTTTGGTATCACTGCTATCAACGAGCATTTGAGTGTATCATAAGGTCCTTGTGGCAGTGGATAACTATCAACTGGGGTCACTAGTTTCTCTGGTGGTTTCTGTACTGGCTGCACCTGACCAGATTCACAGCAATAGTAACAACATCATATTAATCAACTGTAAAACAGGCTGCAAATCTTTGGTAGTCTTTCTTATTTCTCTACAGAAATATTGCTACTCTCCACCTGTTTCAGTTCTTCCAAACTCTTAGTTGTGGCACTAGTGCTCACTTTTAGCTACTGTGTGTCAATGTGTTTTTGTCATGATATTGATTGCATTCATTCCGCTGTCTCCGGGTCGTTGAGACCCGCCACGTTGTCTATTATACCAACCCCACGCTGCCTCTGGGTCATTTACCTGCACCTGGGCCCTGTAGAGCAACGGTAGCCTGTCTTACTCTACATCATGCGTGGGCTTCCACTGGGGGAGTTCAACTGCTTGCCACTCTGCATGCCCACAATGATCGCATAGCATTTTGAGCCATGTGTCGCCTCTTCACACCACTTACTGGCTGTCAAAGCATTGAGACAGCATTAGCACCATCCAAAAGTGGCAGCGGTGGGATTTGAACCCACGCCTCCGGAGAGACTGGAGCCTTAGTCCAGCGCCTTAGACCGCTCGGCCACGCTACCACACTGACTCACTTCAGCTGATAACTTCAGCAGTATGCAGAAGTGTCAGTGCTGGGATTCTCACCTCCACCTTTGGAGAGACTGGAGCCTTATCCTCTACGCCAGTGATACTCACTATCTTTTTCACAAGAGCCACATTGGCCGAGCAAAATCAAGGGAAGAGCCACTTTTACGACACACCCCCTTTTGCAAATGTTAATTTCTACATTTACATTCCATGTCCCACAAAAAAAGAAACAACACAGCCAATACATTTTCAATTAAGACCATATTTATCTTAATACTGGGATGAGCGGAAACTGGCATGCATGTCCTTGACTTTCTTCATGTTGTATTTGTAGTTTGTTGTTGCAATCACAGTGAGGCATTCAAGATGAGCATGGGTCAGTCAGTTTCTCTGTTTCCTCTTGATAGTGTTCACGGTGGAAAATGTTGACTCACAGGTGTATGTGCTCATGAAGAAAGACATCACTTTCTGTGCAAGTGGTTTCAAACTGGGAAAGTCTGCTTCAGAGACCAAACTCCAGAAGTGGCCAACACCTGCTCTGAGTTCATCTTGGAGAATGGTATTTGTTTGCAGCTCTATTATTTCACTCTCCAGAGTGGCACAACTACCAGGGCAGAGCTGTGTGATGTTTGGAGTGAGGGAGGACACATCCACATGGAAGGGGTTTTCAATGAATTGAAAATATCAACTTTAATCCTTTTATTTGTTTGAGGATCGCATCCTTGTTGTCAAAGTCTGTGAACAGTATTTCTGCTGAAGCCAAAAAGCAGTCTTTTACTATTTCTAAGTCTGAGAACTGTGTTTTGGCCCGCGCCAAAATCCAAGACATCTCGAAAGATGCCTCTGTTAAACGCCAAAGTGAAGCAGTGAGCTGCGCTATTTTACTCTTTCTTATTTCACTGCCAGGTGGATAACTTTCATTGAAATTTGGATGCACAGTTTTGAAATGGTGCTCCAAGTTGCTTCCTTTGAAACAGGCGTGGGTTTGTTTGCATATTAAGCACAGAGGGTTCATGCCATGAAGAATGAATAAGAATTTGTCTGTCCGGCTCGCCCCCTCTCCGTCGTTTTCATGCTGATTTTCGTTTGGTGTTAGAGCTGGTTTTTGCCCTTTTTTTATTAAAAAACGACCCATTGTGCCCGCATCTCAAATTGGCTTGCTTACTTAATTTATAGTTATAACCTATTAAGTATTATGCAGATGTTTGCGTTTGTGTTGACTGCATGTTTATGTAGTACATTTGAAAAAATGTATTGGCTGTGTTACCATATTGTTATAAGATAGTATGCCTGTGCGAGCCACCAATTAAAGCTTGACGAGCCGCATGTGGCTCGCGAGCCGCGCAATGAGTATCTCTGCTCTACGCTGTCCTCGAGGCCGGCTCTACGCAGGGGCAAGAGGGGGCAGTGCCCCCTCAAATAAATGTCTTGCTCCCTCAAATCAAAATTTTAGAAGTTGAGAAAGCACATATTAATACGCTCACAAAATGAACATATTACAAGTTGACAAAACGATCTGCAGTAGCAGAAAAAGTCAGCCGAATAAGGGACACCCCCCCCCCCCCCCCCCCCACCACCACCAAATATCTGCCCTGGCATTTTCTGTTGCGTCTGACTGCTCCCTCATATATGCCTGTCTAGAACCGGCCCTGGCTGTCCTCATTGTCTGTGTAGCTTGCACAGTCTCTGGAGTGTTGTGACCCACCATGTTGTCTAGTATGCCACCATTGCTCTGTCTTTGGATCTGGGTTGCAACGGAAATCCAAGGATTGCGCGCCACAAGTCGCGCTGCATATTTTGAACAGGCAGCTCACGCAGGGACTTGGAGGCTGGACACTCAGATTAAGCTGCTGTGGTGACAAGGTGGAAGTGAAGCATGTGACGAGGTGGCCGAGTGGTTAAGGCGATGGACTGCTAATCCATTGTGCTTTGCACGCGTGAATCTCATCCTCGGCGGCAAGCTATATTCATTTTCCCTTGGTGTGAGTTGCATCAAGCTTGGCAGCGGGTGGCGATGACTCAAAAACGGCGTCCGGAATACGAGAACAAAAGGCTGATGTTTGGCTTTTTCTATATTGGGAAAAGTGATTTTGGCCACGTAAAATAAAACTTGCGTGAAAGTAAAACTAGCGTGAAAGGTTTCTGAACGTGGCCAGGGCTCTCGATGATGGTTTTAATGACAACATTAAATTAAAGCCATGCATAGGCTGGTAAGCAAACCTGGGCCTCCCACGTGGCAGACGAGAACTCTACCACTGAACCACCAATGCAACTATATTGGCTATCTATGAGGTCATGTGACACAACCTGCTCTTGCCGTCACGCCTAGGCAAGGGCAGGGAAACATGCCAGATTGCGCCAAAAGCCAAACTGATGCGCAGTGTCTGTAATGAGGATTTTCACCAGTTTAGCTGGCTGTGGTTCCATGGTGTAACGGTCAGCACTCTGGGCTCTGAATCCAGCAATTTGAGTTCAAATCTCGGTGGAACCTGGGACAGTGGTCGAGGATGCGTAACTTTTTATCGAGTCATAATGACAAGTATCAGGATTCACCATGCAACTATGTGAAGAGTGAAGGTATGTCCTCAGTCATCCGAGTAGCGCTGTGATGGCGAAGCGGGTGGAAACCAAAAGGGGCAAAAACAGTCCCTTCTCCCCGTCAGGGAATTGAACCCTGGTGTCATGTGACACAAGCCGCTCTCGCCGTCATGCCTAGGCGAGGGGAGGGAGACGTGCCAAATTGCGCCAAAAGCCAAACTGATGCGCAATGTCTGTCTAGGTGGCTGTGGTTTCATGGTGTAACGGTGTCACTAACAAGAACGGTGTCACATGGTGTCACTAACAAGAACGCAACTGGGTACAACAGCTTTCTCATCATATGCACCAAAGATCTGGAATGAACTTCAAGTCACTCTAAAGCTGAAATCACTCCCACCACTCAGTACCTTTAAAAACATGTTGCATTCAGCTCTAAAAGAACATTGCAACTGTTTTTAACCTGATGCCTTTTATTTATTTTTAATGGTTTTAATGGTTTTTAGTTGTATGTATTAGCTTGTTTTTATATAGCCTGTTATGAAGTGTAATTTTAGCATTATAGTGTAAATTGTGGTGTACTTTGTTTGTGTGTGTGTGTGGACTTGTGCAAATTCTGCAACTTCTTTTCTGCTGCCTGTCTTGGCCAGGACTCCCTGTGAGAAGAGTTATTGTAACTCAATGGGACCTTCCTGGTGAAATAAAGGTTAAATAAAATAAATAAATAAATAAATAAACGGTCAGCACTCTGTGCTCTGAATCCAGTAATCCGAGGCGGGGATACTAACCACTATACTAACGAGGACAAAATCACTTTTCCCAATAAAAGCCAAACATCAGACTTTTCTTCTCATATTCCAGACGCCGTTTTTGAGTCATCACCGCTGCCAGCTCATACTTGTTTTATAGGCCACGCTTACGCTACCTGCTTTCAAAAGTGGATCGTATGGAGTTAGTAGTCGTATGGTCTTTGTGGCGCAATTGGTTAGCGCGTTCGGCTGTTAACCGAAAGGATGGTGGTTCGAGCCCACCCAAGGACGAGAGCTTTTTCATGTTTGTTTCAGATCTTGTAAGTACAAGCTTGACGCAACTCACACCAAGAGAAAATCTGATGAAATAATCTGCAGACACATCGAAGATGCTACCTAGGAGCAAGCCATCTCCCAACGAGCCCAATCATCTTGCGGCGCATACGCAGCTTCGGAAGGAGCAAGATGCGCTGAGCGACAGACGAAGTTAAACTTCCAAAAAGGTTGGCACACCATGAATATAGCTTGCTGACGAGGATGAGATTCGAACTCACTCGTGCAGAGAACAATGGATTAGCAGTCCATCGCCTTAACCACTCAGCCACATCGTCACATGCTTCCCTTCCCCCTTGTCACCACAGCAGCTTAAATCTGAATTGTCCACCAGGCCACACTCGCGCTTCCTTAGGTCGATAAGACCCACTGCCACGCTGCGAAAACGTTTTGCGATATGGAAATTTGGAGCAGATTTTATTGTATTACACACATTAAAACCATCATCAAGAGCCATAGCCACGTTCACAAACCTTTCGCGCTAGTTTTACTTTCACACAAGTTTTATTTTACGAATCGCCACCATTTTGGAACAGTAGTTATTACGTTCGCCTGACACACGGATGGTCCCTGGTTCAAAACTGGGCAGAAACTTCATTCTGCTTTTGTCAAATTGCAATTATGACTAATTACTGACTAAGTTAAGGCTTGTTGGAGTTGGCCTGTTGCTTTCGGAAACGCCAAGTCAGGTGCCCTGGTGCCACTTGTACACTCATTCCCTAGCTTCTGCTGATCCCTGCGAGCACCCGATCAGGTCAGAAACATGCTCAGCAGGAAGCCTGAGAACCAGCGCTGAGAAGGTATGACTCAGACCACCCTGATTGTTGTTAGCTTGCTGAAAAACATTTTCGACAATCTGAAATTCCTGCGTTGCCTTAAAGAGGTGTCCCTGTTCAGTGTCGTGTTTTTTGAATCGTGTATTTTTGCATACTGGGTTTCCCGCTGTTTACAAGCAGTTGGTTTCTGTAGTGTAGTGGTTATCACGTTCGCCTAACACGCGAAAGGTCCCCGGTTCGAGACCGGGCAGAAACTTAGTTTTGGAAAGTGCAGGAAAGATTAGATTAGATTCAACTTTATTGTCATTACACAGGTACAAGTCCAGGGCAACGAAATACAGTTAGTATCCAACCAGAAGTGCAAAACAGTTATTACAGAATATAACAGAATATAATAATATGGATATACTCAGAATATACATATTATGAACAGTATAGACAGAATATACAGGGTATGTACAGATTCAATCCGGGTATGTACAGATACAAATTATACAAGCAGAAATTACCGGGTAGCATGTATGTACAGGTAGTGCAAATGATGCGATTGAGCAAAAGAACAGATGTGCAAAGTGAACAAATGTGAACAAAATGTGCAGGTGGTGCAGTAACAGATGTGCAAAATGGACAGATAGTGCAAATAACAATTCACATATGCAAGTGGTGCAAATGTACAAACAGAATGTGCAAATATAGGAAGGGGGGGGGGAAAGGCCATAAAGTTGCCACGCCCAACGTGGGGCTCGAACCCACGACCCTGAGATTAAGAGTCTCATGCTCTACCGACTGAGCTAGCCGGGCTTGATGATGTCAATGAAAGACATCCTGAAACACCTGACTTATTCAGACTTTCATAACTGGAAAAGCAAGAGGGCCTTTATGCAACATACATGTGCTCATTCTTACAATGAAGTCTACAAAGGTGCTGCTGGGATTTGAACCCAGGATCTCCTGTTTACAAGACAGGTGCTTTCAACCAGCTAAGCCACAGCACCCAAAATAAAAGATTATTTATCAATATTTAAGAATATTTGGAAGGTGCAGGAAAGGCCATAAAGTTGCCACGCCCAACGTGGGGCTCGAACCCACGGGTGTGATTGGGTGTGGGTGGAGATTTCCCGCGAAAACATAAATGGTTCTCGTCAAATATCATAACACCTGCACCTTTGTGTGTGCGTGTGCTCTGTGTGTGCAGTGTGTGTGTGTGTGTGTGTGTGTGTGTGGGTGTGTGGGTGTGTGGGTGTGTGGGTGTGTGAGTGTGTGAGTGTGTGAGTGTGTGAGTGTGTGAGTGTGTGAGTGTGTGACTGATTGGGATGAAATATGTCTCACAGTTGCAAGTAAAAAAATGACATTTCTGACACCCTTTTACCTCCAGTTTGACTGCCGGGTCAAATTGACCCGAACAGTATCTATGTGATATAAACATGCAGGGGGTGATTGCAAATATGTGACATGAACCATTTTCATGTTATATGTTAATTACACTAATTAAGGCAAGCAGAAGAAGTTTCATACTGAAAAAATACTTTTAACTATTTTTCCTAGATCTTCAAACTTTAAAATGGGTCAATTTGACCCGGAACATATCCACTCCCTCCGACTCCTCTTTCACCTGCTGAATTCTTAAATTGTTCTGCCTCGACTTACTCTCAAAATAATCGATTGTCTCAGCCATGAGACTTTGTTGTACCAACAGGTGAGTCAATATTTCTTTCATGGATGGCTCTTTATCCTCCAGATCACTATTTGTTGTTGCGCGGCTGAGATTTCTCCTTTCATGCTTTTTATCTCAGCTTGCATTCCTTTTATTTCCAGTGTCAACTTCGCAATTTCTTGTTTCGTTTCACCGGAGTGCTTACTGAAATCATCACGGAATGCACCAAGTTCAGCCTTAATACTAAGCATCAGACTTAGGAGGTCAGTCTCTTTGATCTTTGTTTGATCACCTGCCATTTTTTTCGGCGTTTGTTTGCACTTGCGATTCGTCTTCGTTTTTATCTGCTCGGGTTTAGTTTCTCCAGAGCGCAAGTTCATTCCATCACTGCACGTTCAATATAGTTTTAAATTTCAGTCTTCAAATCTACATTTCACAAGATATTTCCAAACAATTCACAACTCAACACAGCCACTATCTCTCACTCAGATCAGCCGTGCGCCATCTTGACTAGTGAATGGAAGGCGGGAATCCACGTGGCAGGTAGGGCTGGGCAACATGTCAAAGTTCTTCCACATCTGGCTGTACCCAAAACGTTTACCACGCGGTCAAACCAACTCAAAAACAAGGATGACGACCGCAATAGCCATGCATTGGCCGGGAATCGATCCCAAGCATCCCGCATGACAGGAATATTGGCTGATCTAGGCGAAAGGATGGAGATGTGCCAAATTGCGCCAAAAGCCAAACTGATGCGCAGTGTCTGTAACGGGGATTTCCACCAGTCTGTGTGGCTGTGGTTCCATGGTGTAATGGTCAGCACTCTGGGCTTTGAATCCAGCGATCCGAGTTCAAATCTCGGTGGAACTTGAGGCGGTGGTCGAGGATGCATCCCTTTTTATCGAGTCATAATCACAAGTACCAGGATTCACCATACAACTATGTGACGAGTGAAGGTATGTCCTCAGACATCCGAGTAGCGATGTGATGGCGATGCCGGGGATCGGCGAAACCGGGGCCCCACTCTGGAGCCAGGCCCAGAGTGGGAGCTCGCAGGCGAGCGCCTGGTGGCCGGGTCTTTTCCCATGGGACCCGACCAGGCCCAGCCCGAAAATGCAACATGGGACCACCTTCCCGCAAGCCCACCACCTGCAGGAAGGACCGTAAGGGGCCGGTGCTGTGTGATTTGGGCCGTGGTCGGAGGCTGGCGCCCGGACGACCAGGTCCGCGCCCCGAGTCTCTAGCGCTGGGGACATTGAATGCCACCACGCTGGCGGGGAAGGAGCCCGAGCTTGTGCGGAAGGTCGAGCGTTACCGTCTAGATAAAGTCGGCCTCGCCTCCACGCACAGTTTGGACTCTGGAACCATTATATTTGAGAGAGGCTGGACGCTTCATTTCTCTGGCGTTCCCCGCAGGGAGAGGCAGCGGGCTGTCGTGGGTTTGCTTATAGCCCAACAGCTCAGTCGCCATGGTTGCCCTTTGTCACCGGTTCTGTTCATTGTTTATATGGACAGAATTTCTAGGCGCGCCCAGGGGGCGGAGGGTTTCCGGTTCGGCGCCCAACGTGGGGCTCGAACCCACGACCCTGAGATTAAGAGTCTCATGCTCTACCGACTGAGCTAGCCGGGCTTGCTGAAGCTAATGAAAGGTGTTCTGAATCACCTGACGTATTCAGACTTTCTGAATTGAAAAGCAAAAAGGGCCTTTATGCAACATACATGTGCTCATTCTTACAATGAAGTCTACAAAGGTGCTGCTGGGATTTGAACCCAGGATCTCATGTTTACAAGAGAGGTGCTTTCAACCAGCTAAGCCACAGCACCCATGATTCAACATTGTTTATCAATCTTTAAGATGCTTTGGAAAGTGCAGAAAACGGCAATACGTGGCCACGCGCAACGTGGGGCTCGATCCCACGACCCTGAGATTAAGAGTCTCATGCTCTACCGACTGAGCTAGCCGGGCTGGCTGAAGCCAATGAAAGGCGTTCTGAAACACCTGACGTATTCAGACTGTCTTAACTGGAAAAGCAAAAAGGCCTTCAAGCAACATGCATGTGCTCATTCTTACAATGAAGTGTACAAAGGTGCTGCTGGGAGCTTGCGTTCCTTTTATTTCCAGCGTCAACTTCGCAATTTCTTGTTTCGTTTCACTGGAGTGCTTACTGAAATCATCACGGAATGCACCAAGTTCAGCCTTAATAATTAGCATCAGACTTAGGAGGTCAGTCTCTTTGATCTTTGTTTGATCACCTGCCATTGTTTTCAGCGTTTGTTTGCGCTTGCGATTCATCTTCGTTTTTATCGGCTCGGGTTTAGTTTCTCCCGAGCGCAAGTTCATTCCGTCACTGCACGTTCAATATAGTTTTAAATTCCAGTTGTAACACTGCCGGCTCATGAGCAATGAAACATAGAGGGGAGGCCCACGCAGGTTGCAAATAAAGGAGATATTTATTAAATAATAGACATCAAGTAAGCTAAAGTAAAGTCAGTCTAGGGGAAAGTAACCAAAACGAAAACAACAGCCAAGACCGGGAGGAGGAGATCGACCGCCATGTTGAGGGAGGTGGGCCTCTTATACCCCTGGCCATTAGGGAACGTGACCTGGGCACATAGGAAAGAGCACTGATTATGCATGCAGTTACCCAGAGACCCACCAGAGTCGTCACACTTCTGATTATGACTCAATAAAAAGAGATGCAGCGGGATCGATGCCCGCATTCTCCATCTTGTTTTTCCCAGGAAAATTAGTCTCAAACCAGCATGTATGACTGTGGTACAAGACAGAAACCATTTGAACTCTTTCAAGGCACCATTTGTCCTGAGACGTGGGGGATTAGCTCAAGTGGTAGAGCGCTCGCTTCGCATGTGAGAGGCAGCGGGAGTCCCGCATTCTCCATTCAGGTACATTTTCATCCTGCAAAACTAGTTTCTTTCTCCATCAATGTTGACAAGAAGCGCATCGGCATGAAAGGTGAAGACTACACCAGAGGGGTATTGCACAAAAGTAGAATAAAGAAATCCAGGATAATTGAGCAAGCGCGGCTTGACCTAGTCTGGCCGTCGTATCCTGGCTTAATTGGTTGCACGTTTGCCAAGCCAGGATGAAAAGGCGAGGCTATGTCAAGCCAGGTGTAGGTAGTCAGGCTAAATGCGTGTTCACAGCATTTTTAAATAGACCTCGCGATCGCTCACAGAATCACCGATCAGAACATGGACAAGAGTCGCGCAACATATTTCACGGCCGCAGAACAACAGCTCCTGATGGAGTTTTATGAGGAATTAGAAGGATATTATTTTAGGGTTAGGCAATACTCAAGCCATAATACCAATACCAATACGTGTACAGTACATATTACGGTAAACCACAAATTTATTGATGCACAGGTAGAGAAGACACGGAGAGACTGTTTAGCCAATCCGAATGCAGAACACAATGCACGAGGCAAATCCGTGATATCGCGAGGGTTCACTGTACTGAACCGTGGAAATGGGTTATGGGCCCAGCACGCTTCCGCTGCGCCACTCTGCTGATGTTGGGGTGTTGCAAACCCACAATCTCAGCAGTATGAGGCCAGCGCATCATCCACTTGGCCAGTAGGGCTTGAGGCTAATGCGTTTCAGTCACAGATAGCACAACGTCAGAATTTAGATTGTCCCTCAGTCTCGTGATCGCTGAGGCTCAATCACTCTTTTCCTTCCTCCCTGACATGGCATTGACGAGAGCTATGTTCAGGATTTATAAGGATGGCATCTTTCAGTGTTGTCGGTCGCCCTACAGGGCCTGGACAGCTCAGTCGGCAGAGCATCAGACTTTTAATCTGAGGGTCCAGGGTTCAAGTCCCTGTTCGGGCGATGTTTGTTCAAACCTTGTTGTTGTCCAAAATAAAGGCACTGCTGAGATTTGAACTCAGGATTTCCTGTTTACTAAACAGGCGCTTTGACCAACTAAGCCACGGCGCCTCTCTGAGAACCAGGAGGAAGAGATTTTCCAGCGTCTTCAACTCTGATGGTCGGAATAGGTCCTTTTCGAACAGGGCAGGGCCCACATCAGAAACAAACACGGACTCGAACCAACATCCTTTCGCCTCACCGCTCGCTGACTGAGCTTGGAGTTAAACCCACAATACTTGAGAGAAGAGGGCATTTGCTCACACTCTCCTATCCCACAGGTAACAGGAAGGTTTGTCTTTTTGTTGTCATTTTGTCAGGCTCATGCGTTTCATTCAAACTGTCTGGGGGGAGGGGCCTTGGTAGCCTCCAAGCCTTGTTGGCGCAGTAGGCAGCGCGTCAGTCTCATAATCTGAAGGTCGTGAGTTCGAACCTCACACAGGGCAGTTGTGTTTTTTATATATTTTTTTTTACCAAAATAGCATCCGTTTCCAAATGAAAGGGTAATTTGACAGGTGTTTTAAAGGACACAATCTGCGTCTGGAGAGCTTGGCTCGGCAGCTCTAGCCTGTCCACAAAGCAGCTCTGGCCCGTCAGGACAGCAGGTGTGGCCGGTTAGCTCAGTTGGTCAGAGCGTGGTGCTAATAACGCCAAGGTCGTGGGTTCGATCCCCACACTGGCCTTCTAAGCCAGGGATTGTGGGTTCAAGTGCCATCTGGGGTCACAGGCAGCAGAGTGGCGCAGCGCCAGTGTGCTGGGCCCACAACCCAGAGGTCTATGGATCGAAACCATCCTCTGCTATGAGACGTTTGACCTTCACGGTCTCTTGGGCTTTAAGTCTTGGCCAGACTACGAAGTGGTAGGGTCAGCAAGGGGAATTAGCTCAAATGGTAGAGCGCTCGCTTAGCATGCGAGAAGTAGCGGGATCGATGCCTGCATTCTCCAAGCTCTTGGTCACCATGGCTTTTTTAGTACCGCTCCGGTTGCGGGGTCTGCAGTCCCTCTCCAGACGCAGATGGAGACCTTTGAACGCCTGTCAAATGACCCCTTTCATCTGGAAACGGATGCTATTTTGGTTATTAAAACATTAAAAAATACAACTGACCCGTGTGAGGTTCAAATTCACGACCTTCAGATAATGAGACTGGGTGACAACCCTCAGACGTGGGCCAGTGGCGCAATGGATAACGCGTCTGACTACGGATCAGAAGATTCTAGGTTTGACTCCTGGCCAAACTGATGCGCAGTGTCTGTAACAGGGATTTCCACCAGTCTAGGTGGCTGTGGTTCCATGGTGTAATGGTCAGCACTCTCGGCTCTGAATCCAGCGATCCGAGTTCAAATCTCGGTGGAACCTGAGTCGGTGATCGAGGACGCATCTCTTTTTATCTAGTCATAATCACGAGTATCAGGATTCACCATACAACTATGTGAAGAGTGAAGGTATGTCCTCAGTCATCCGAGTAGCGATGCGAAGGCTGTGAAGGCGAAGCGGGAACTAAAAGGGGCAAGACAGTCCCTTCTCCCCGTGTGACAGGCGGGGATACTAACCACTATACTAACGAGCACGACAACAGATGCAGTTTTCCATCGGAGATCACCATCAACTCAAGGGCCCTGAATGGAAGGCAGGAATCCACGTGACAGATGGGGCTGGGCAACATGTCGATGTTTTCCTCATCTGGATGTCCTCAAAAAGTTTACCACGCGGTCAAACCAACTCAAAGACAAGGATGTCGACCGCAACAGCCATGCATTGGCCGGGAATCGAACCCAGGCCGGTTGAGGGGCAGAGTTGTTTAATACGCTTAAAATAAATGGAGCTTCAATGTTGGTCATTTAAAACAAGTTATGTGATGATCTTTGTAGGCAATAACATTGTCAAATGACCGCGTGGCCTAATGGATAAGGCGTCTGACTTCGAATCAGAAGATTAAGGGTTCGAGTCCCTTCGTGGTTGTTGTCAGCATGATGTTCCTCAGTAATCGATGAGTTGTAACTGTGGTTGATAACATTTTAAGGCTGTGATTGTTCTCAAACTTGGTAACAGGTTGTCTCAAAGGGACCATCTGAACTTGATGCATCTTGACTGCAGTCCTACTGTCACGCTCGCCTTGTTTTATGCTTTTTGTATTGATTCTGTTGCTGGAGACGACAGGGAACAGGCATTCTTAAATTATTATTTCAGAGTTTTTCTTCCTTGGAACAGATTTTATGTTCCAACCGAGGGGGGCTGGTGCTTTCTTGGTGTGTAAGGCTGTGTCAGTTGCCCTTTTTTGGTCTGCTAAGTTGCTGCACTTGATCGGTGTGGGCCTCTTTCTTGATATTGCTGTAACTGTTAACTGCTCTTACCACTCTAATATCTCCTCCCCTCTCTCTCTCTGTCTTCCCTCCATACCTCCCTTTGGTGTGGGGGGTCTGAGCTCTAAGCACATGCGTAGTCGTC
This sequence comes from Neosalanx taihuensis, assembly GCA_030340665.1. Lineage (NCBI taxonomy): Eukaryota > Metazoa > Chordata > Actinopteri > Osmeriformes > Salangidae > Neosalanx > Neosalanx taihuensis. The sequence continues at coordinate 1,620,853 of JARGSH010000050.1, read as the reverse complement.
GGCCTATGTTGGACCTGGTGCCAGTGTACATCGTTCTGAAATTCTCTACCCACCCTGGATCTGATTGCCAGTTGGACGTTGGTCTCCCTGATGGACAATGAGCCAGTTACCGGTCCCTTTCCTCATCCTCCTGCCTGTGATGCTGCACCAATCATGGGCATAAGCCCTGTGGCTACCTAAACTGACTTTGTGCTACCTCAGACCCAAGAGCATTGGGTTTTGATGTTTCAACTGCCAATTCACTCTTTCTAGAGATATGACTGTTTAGCCTGTGTTCTGCTCCACTCTTTCAACAACCGTCCCTGGAGGAGGGGATACCTCACTGAATTGATTCTTCCAAGGTTTCTTAAATTTTTCTCCCTAGTGAGTTTTTCTGGGAGTTTTTCCTTGTCTTCCTTAAGGATTTAGGTTGGTTGAGGGGCAGTTCTATGGGCACATGTGAAACCCTTTGTGACATTGATTGTAAAAAGGGCTATACAAGATGATTAATAGGCTTTAAAAAATGGAGCTTTGATGTTGGTCATTTAAACCAAGTTGACCGCGTGGCCTAATGGATAAGGCGCCTGACATCGAATCAGAAGATTAAGGGTTTGAGTCCCTTCGTGGTTATTGTCGGCCTGATGTTGGCGAGTTGTAACTGTGGTTGATAACATTATATAACAATGTCATTGGCCTGACAGATCAGTTTGTTGAATCTGTTGGCGTCCGCCGCCCAGGAACGCACCCGTGATGGAGCTCTCCCCCTCCCCTCCTCTCTTCTCCTCCCCTCTCCTCTCTTCTCCTTCCCTTCTCCTCTCTTCTCCCCTCCCCTCTCCTCTCTTCTCCTTCCCCTCTCCTCTCTTCTCCTCCCCTCTCCTCTCTTCTCCTTCCCCTCTCCTCTCTTCTCCTTCCCCTCTCCTCTCTTCTCCTTCCCCTCTCCTCTCTTCTCCTCCCCTCTCCTCTCTTCTCCTTCCCCTCTCCTCTCTTCTCCTTCCCCTCTCCTCTCTTCTCCTTCCCCTCTCCTCTCTTCTCCTCCCCTCTCCTCTCTTCTCCTTCCCCTCTCCTCTCTTCTCCCCCTCTCTCCCCCTATATGAGGAACATGAGAGTTCAGGCATGTTAACTTGATGAGCGTGTGTGTGTGTAGTTACCATCAACATTCTTTATTATTAACATTATGCTGACTATATTGAGCTACATGTCAAACAGACCAATCACAATCAAGAATTCTTCCAGGATGATGTACACTGTTGCAGCACAAGAACACCTTTCCATTTTGAGTTCAATTCAGTTGTAATTCAGTTGTAATTAAGTTGGCTCGTTGGGCTAGGGGTATGATTCTCGCTTTGGGTGCGAGAGGTCCCGGGTTCAAATCCCGGATGAGCCCATTTTGAAACGCCAGGCAAGCCCTGTATGGTACGTTGTTGGAAAATCCATATTAGACTAAAGGTTTCTTTGCTATCTTAATTGGAGGAGGACTGGAGCGTTGCATGCCTAAAACGTCAAAATACCAGCTACAGTGTCACCCTTCGATAGCTCAGTTGGTAGAGCGGAGGACTGTAGTTTATGACTGTATTGGAAATCCTTAGGTCACTGGTTCCAATGCAGCTCGAAGGAGTTTTACTTTTTTCCTCTTTTTTTTTGCGGTTTAAACTATTTACAGTCCAAATGCAGGATAGCAGACAAAGCAGGGAGACCCTATTTTGAAAGGGGTGTACAGACTTGTTTCTCTAAACGGGAACCGAACCGATGGCGTGGATGTGAAAGCATCGATTCTAGCCCTTCTTCCCCCCATCTAAGAGTAGCTTTTAACTGAAAGTCACCAGTGAAGTTGGCTCGTTGGTCTAGGGGTGTGATTCTTGCTTTAGGGTGTGAGAGGTCCTGGGTTCAAATCCCGGATGAACCCATTTTGAAACCACCTCCAACTCAAGGTCCCTGAATGGGACGGTGGTCAAGGATCCGTCACTTTTTATCGAGTCATATTCACAAGCATCAGGATTCGCCATACAACTATGTGAGGAGTGAAGGTATGTCCTCAGTCATCCGAGTAGCGCTGTGATGGCGAAGCGGGTGGAAACCAAAAGGGTTAATAACAGTCCCTCCTCCCCGTCAGGGAATTGGAAGGTGGGAATCTGCGTGGCAGGAGGGGCTGGGCAACATGTCAATGTTTTTCCTCATCTGGCTGTCCTCAAAAAGTTTACATCTCCCTTCATAACTTTTAGTCAGTAGTAATATTATCTCGAACACCCACTGCCACGTTGCGAAAAAGTTTTGCCATGTGGAAAATCGGAGCGAAACGATTTTATTGTATTACTCACACCGCCCTTGTGTCATTAATACCATCATCGAGAGCCCCGGCCACGTTCAGAAACCTTTCGCGCTAGTTTTATTTTATGAACAGCCACCATTTCGGAACAGTTTGTAGTTTTTTCTTGGTTTCCCGCTCTATTAAGCAGTTGGTTTCTGTACTGTAGTGGTTATTACCTTCGCCTTACACATGGATGGTCCCTGGTTCGAAACTGGGCAGAAACTTCATTTTGCTTTTGTCAAATTCCAATTATGCCCACTGACTAAGTTGAGGCTCGTTTGAGTTGGCCTGTTTTCGGAAACGCCAAGTCAGGTGCCCTGGTGCCGCTTGTACGCTCATTCCGTAGCTTCTGCTGATCCCTGCGAGCACCCGATCAGGTCTGAAACATGCTCAGCAGGAAGCCTGAGAACCAGCGCTGGGAAGGTTTGCCTCAGACCACCCTGATTGTACCAACGTACCATACAGGGCTTGCCTGGCCAACTTGATGCTGCATCATGAGTGGAAAGCTATTCTTAGAGGGGGGGAAGAACGGCTAGAATCTGTGCTTTCACATCCACGCCATCGGTTCGGTTCCCGTTAAGAGGAACGAGTCTTTACACCCCTTTCAAAATAGGGTCTCCCTGCTTTGTCTGCTATCCTGCATTTGGACTGTAAATAGTTTAAACCACAAAAAAAGAGGAAAAAAGTAAAACTCCTTCGAGCCAGATTTTCCGCTCTACCAACTGAGCTATCGAAGGGTGAGACTCTAACTCGTATTTTGGCGTTGTAGGCACACAACGCTCCAGTCCTCCTTTATTTGAGATAGCAAAGAAAGCCTTTAGTCTAATATGGATTTTCCAACAATGTACCATACAGGGCTTGCCTGGCGTTTCAAAATGGGCTCGTCCGGGATTTGAACCCGAGACCTCTCGCACCCTAAGCGAGAATCATACCCCTAGACCAACGAGCCAACTTAATGCTGCATTATCAGTTAAAAGCTACTCTTAGAGGGGGGGAAGAAGGGCTAGAATCGATGCTTTCACATCCCCGTTTAGAGAAACGAGTCTGTACACCCCTTTCAAAATAGGGTCTCCCTGCTTTGTCTGCTATCCTGCATTTGGACTGTAAATACTTTAAACTGCAAAAAAAATAAAACTCCTTCAAGACGGATTTGAACCAGCGACCTATGGATTTCCAATCCAGTCATAAACTACAGTCCTCCAACTTGATGATGCATTATCAGTTAAAAGCTACTCTTAGAGGGGGGGAAGAACAGCTAGAATCTGTGCTTTCACAGATGATCTGGTGACTGTGGAGGCCAGGTCATCTGGCACAGCACCCCATCACTCTCCTTCTTCGTCAAATAACCCTTACACAGCCTGGATGTGTGTTTGGGGTCATTGTCCTGTTGATGGAGACGTGCCGAATTGCACCAAGAGCCAAACTGATGTGCAGTGTCTTTAACAGGGATTTCCACCAGTCTAGGTGGCTGTGGTTCCATGGTGTAATGGTCAGCACTCTGGGCTCTGAATCCAGCGATCTGAGTTTAAATCTCGGTGGAACCTGGGACGGTGGTTGACTCAAAGACAAGGATGTCGACCACAAAAGCAATGCATTGGCCGGGAATCGAACCCAGGCCTCCCGCGTGGCAGGCCAGAATTCTACCACTGAACCACCAATATAACCGTATAAGTTGCCTATGAGGTCACGTGACACGAGTCGCTCTCACCGTTACGCCTAGGCAAGAGGATGGAGACGTTCCAAATTGCACCAAGAGTTCAAATCTCGGTGGAACCTGGGTCGGTGGTCGAGGACGCATCACTTTTAACTAGTCATAATCACAAGTATCAGGATTCACCATACAACTATGTGAAGAGTGAAAGTATGTCCTCAGACATCCGAGTAGCGATGTGATAACCTTTCTGAAACGGGCCCCTGGAATTGATCTCCCACAGTGTTTGTCAATATTGGTGTGCTGAATGTTTGTTTAGTTTTAATTGTTGACAAACTCTCTCCCGCAGCCCCACCTCTTGCCTCGTTGATCCAATCCCCTCCCCTCTATTCCAAACCATATCTCCCTCTATTACACCGTTCCTTCTTCATGTCCTCAACTCCTCCCTCACCTCTGGCACTTTTCCCTCAGCATACAAACAGGCCATAGTCAAACCCTTACTTAGCCGTTGTGCTTCCATGAAATACAAGTTCAGCTTTGCAACTGTTGCACTGCACGCTTTTCTCGCCACTTAAAAAAAATGCTCCCACACTTTGGAGCTTCGTTGCCGGCTAGCCGTGATCCTGTTATAGATAAATTTATGGTAAAGTCGGGCCTGACGCCGATTATCACTACTGCGCAACTGCGTAGGTGTGTGGGTGTGTGTGAGAGACGGAAGGCAGACGCGCTGCAAAGTAAAAAAAAGCAAAGTAAAAAAAGAAACGATGCGTCGCCTACTACATTAGTTGTGCTTTGTGAATCTCCTGGGTCAGACGAGGGGAGAACAAGGAAGGACGGACAACGACTGTCTTTTCAAATATTTTTTCGTCAACAGTAAATAGTAAAAATAAAATAAAAGAGATAACCTCCTTGATTGGGGTGATGGAGAAAATAAAATCCTGGGTCACTTGAAAACAGAAACTAAAATAGTGAGATATGTCTACTTGGACTCTGGCTGCTCCACATTTATATTAACTTATTTATCAGATGCTTTTATCCAAAGGGACTTACAGTAAGTACAGGGACATTCTCCCTGAAGACAGTAGGGTGAAGTGCCTTGCCCAAGGACACAATGTCATATAACCACAGCCAGGAATCAAACTCACAACCTTATGATCATGAGGCCAACGCCTTAACCCACTGAGTCACCCGACTCTACTGCTTCACATTCAGTTAACATCATTTTTATATGCTTCAAAACTGATGACCTAATTAAATAAAGATTATGTGCCATAACACACGTATCCATACCTCAGACATGTTTCCTGTACTACTAAAAGCTAGCTGTTGTTCTGATCTGTGCTAGCAGTTCAAAACCACATCCTGTGTAACTGTCATACTGAGACTAACTGCCTCAAACCTCCAGCTTTCCATTTGCACATCTTATCTTTGTGAGTCCAACCTTTTGTGGAGTACCAGTCATAAAACAATGTTACTATGAAGATACCATTTAGAAAGTTTCCCACAGGACCAAAATGACTCTTATTGAGGGCCTTGTTACTCTGTTTGTCTGCTTCTAACCCAGTTTGGAATGTTTGTACTCACAGTGAGGTGTTTATTATTACTTTCTTACCTACAGGGACACTATTACATCTTTGAGATGCATGCCATGTCATTGTAACTAGTTTAACTGAATGTTCTTGTGGTTCTTCCCTTTGGCACTTGTTTGGTTTCACTCGATGTATGTTTCATAATGTGACAACCTGCAATGTTTGGGGTCTATCATGTTGTTATGATCAGTGACTGATGCTCTTTTTAGAAAACTCACCTTAACCCACTGAGCCACCTGACTCCCTACTGCTTCACATTCAGTTAACATCATTTTATATGCTTAAAAACTGATGACACAATTAAAAATATATTTCTGTGCCATAACGCACGTATCCATACCTCAGACATGTTTTCAGTTCTACAAAAAGTTAGGTGTTGTTCTGATCTGTGCAAGCAGTTCAAAAACCACATCCTGTGTAACTGTCATACTGAGACTGACTGCCTCAAACCTCCAACTTTCCATTTGCACATCTTATGTAAATGCGTATGTAAGAGATCAAAACTTTCTTAAAATTCTAACTCAATATATGTATGCAAGAGGTTAATGCAAAACTTCTATATATGTATGCAAGCATTCACAAACTTTTACATGCACAACTTTGATATACGTATGCAAGAAAGTCTAAACTAATTTAAGCCAAGTGCACATTTTATGATGAGCATCACTCTTTTTTTCCACTCATCATTTCTCCAAAGTCCACCAAACGAAAGTTCCTTCAGGGGTGTTCAACCATACCAATGCTAACTGGATGTTATTTTATTCATCTTCTTTTAGCATATTTAGTATTTACTGTGTTTATGTTTTTTTGTAAATGTTTAATCTTATTTATTTTAGTACATTTTAATGTCTTAGTATATTTATTATTATTTATTCTAGTTATTTTAAAACATATTAGTCAGTTTAGCACTAGGGTTTTCTTTTATATTGCACTGACTATAAGCACTTTCAATCTTGTTGTACCTGTGACAATGATAATAAAGATTTATTCTCTGCTGATTGACGTTCTTTCAGTTCTTGCTCAGCTTTGTCTTCTGCAAGTGTGATGATTGTCAGATAAATTGGGTTTACTACCCTTATTCTTTATCAAACATTGATTGTATTCTTGGTTGTCCACAACAGGGAAACCAACCCTAAAGGGGAAGTTAAGCCTTGCCAGGGGTGGGCAATTCCAGGTCCTGAGGGCAGCTGTCCTGAAGGTTTTCTATGTTCCCCTGGTCTAGCACACCTGATTCTTATGAAGGGTCATTATCAAGATCTGCGGAAGCCTCACAATTACCCTCCATTAGAATCAGCTTTGCTAAAGCAGAGAAACATCTAAAACCTTCAGGACTGTGGTCCTCATTGTCCACCCCTGCCTTAGGCTATGTAAACCTACAGACCCCAGATGACCTTTTGAGAGTAGATGACCTTTTGAGAGACCCCTCATACAGGGGCCAGTGTTGTCAGCTGACCCTAACCCCTAACCCTGTAGATCTTGGACCTTATCACTTGAAGGCTAGGGTTAGATTACTGTGTTCTCACAAAAGAGAACTCCAATCACAGAACTTGATATGAGAACTGCCTGTTTTAAGTAAACCAATGACTATTGAGAATGTTTGTGACGATATAAATGTCCATGCAAGCATTAAAAACTTTAGACAAGACATTTAGTGTCTGCTAAATGAATATATTTAAAGGTAATATGTAAATATACATTTTTATAATGTGGTACACTTACAACATTAACTTGAAGTCTACTTTTTGTAATGGCTGCATAGGTAGCTATCACTCATCTCTCCCCCTGCCTCCTCAAGCAATCATCACCTCTGCCTCCTGCAGCAGACCTGTCGAGTGAGCATGTGGCAGGATCTGATTGGATCAGAGCCCCTCAGATCCCGCCCCCTCCTGCCTCCCTTAATGAGTCCCCTGTGGTGGAGACTGTGTGATCCATGACTGGCAGCATGTTGTCTGTGTGTTCCAGGTACTGTGTGATCCATGACTGACAGCATGTTGTCTGTGTGTTCCAGGTACTGTGTGATCCATGACTGACAGCATGTTGTCTGTGTGTTCCAGGCGCTGTGTGATCCATGACTGACAGCATGTTGTCTGTGTGTTCCAGGCGCTGTGTGATCCATGACTGACAGCATGTTGTCTGTGTGTTCCAGGTAGTGTGTTTCTGAAGCAGCAGCTCGTCAGGCTGTTCACTCCCATGCCTGAACACTGTCTGCTGTCTGCTCTCTTGTCTTTGGGTCATTTCCGGGTGTCTTGGTGTGGTCGTCTCTCAGGGTTCAGGGCAGCACAGAGCCCTGACTTCCCAGGTGCTGCAGGTCAAGTTGATCAAGTCATCAAGCCTCCCTGATACAAGACTTGGTAAATAGTCTGGATTAGACCATGGTGTTCACCAATGGAACACCTCAAAACACAGATCAACAGGAGTAAGTAAGGCCTTATACTTTGTGGTGCTCTAAGGGGCCCCAGACAGCACTTTCAACTGTCATTCTGTGGTTTACAGGAGCTGTTTCATGGTGTTCACTGTTAGGACACAGGTGAAAATGTCACCTTTAAAACCTGCAGGTTCCACTGAGTGGACGCATTACATGCATTTCTATTGGCTGTGTAACTCTCATGGAAGTTGAAGTGTTACTTTGAATCCAGATTATATTAAAGCTTCCTTTGCAAAGCACATTTATACTGGGCTGGGTATGAAGGTCATTGATTTAAAAATATTAAAAATATTTGTGACACATGTGACAGTATACCATTATTTCATGTCCATGAAACATGTAGTGTGTCTGTAAATGTGAGTGCAAACAGCTTTTGATGATGGGCCAGCCCATGACATCTGATGATGACATCATCTCTTCCACCCATTCTTTCTATTAGCAACTGTTAAAAGACCCGCAGAAAAACTCATCTGCAAACTCTTCTGATGGATGTTTTATTGTTAGTTGATGTTAAGTTCAATGAATATTTCACATCAGAGGCCTTTCACACCTACATGGGTGAACCCTCCTTCTTAGGACCAACAATCTAACTTACTCTTTCAGAAGGATTAACTAGAGGAAACACTTAACCTTGGATTTCTCTGTCATATTGAAAAATGCAGCTGCCTGAGCAGAGTGGTTGGAAGGGAGGGAGCCTGAGATAAGAGTGTCATGGTCAGAGCAGACTGCATAGCCTGCTCTATTAGTCCCATGTGAGTTGGGAGAGGCTGAGCCGTCCACATACAGGATGAAGTCAGGGTTTAGTAAGGGGGAGTCATGAAGGTCTGGTCTGGGCGTGCAGGTCAGGGCTACAGCAGCTGAGCAGTCCACATACAGGATGGTTTAGTAAGGGGGAGTCATGAAGGTCTGGTCTGGGTGTGCAGGTCAGGGCTACAGCAGCTGAGCAGTCCACATACAGGATGGTTTAGTAAGGGGGAGTCATGAAGGTCTGGTCTGGGTGTGCAGGTCAGGGCTACAGCAGCTGAGCAGTCCACATACAGGATGGTTTAGTAAGGGGGAGTCATGAAGGTAGCAGGGTTAAAACCAGTGCAAGGTTTGACAGTAAGATTTGGCATTTCCAGTAAACAGGTGTGATACTGAAGAAACCGAGACAGAGAAGTGGGAGGTTCTGTGTTCAGAGAGGATGTGTGTCACAGCATGAGGAACAAGGAGAGTCAGTGGAGAAAAACCCACAATGTCACGTGATGCTGTCACAGCTTCTTCAGCAGCTCCATTCACTCTCAGACAGGTGGGGAGACCTGCAGCCACGGGATCCAACTGACCAGAGAAATAGGCCACAGGTCTGAGTGAATCACCATGTTTCTGCAACAGCACAGAAGTCATGCAGCCAGATCTGTCATCCACAGTGAAAGGTTTAGATGGATCAGGAAGGCCAAGTGTGGGTGGTGACATTAAAGCACTCTTGAGGTTAAGGAACGCCTCCTCTGTCTCTCTGACAGGAGAGGAGGAACAGAAGGAGACAGGTGGCCCAGAAACTCCCTGGAAGGCCTACCTCTGCAGTGAGTGTGGACTATCTCCCTGACAAAGGCCCTTTCCCTCTGACCACTCAGATTGGCAAGGTGGGGCCATCTCTAAGGAAGAATCTGGTGGTTCTTCTATTTAAACCTGATGGAAGTCGTGTCCAATCAACAGAATTGACCACAGGTGGACACCAAGCAAGTTGTAGAAACATCTCAAGGATGATCAGTGGAAACAGCTGAGCTCAATTCTGAGGGCTAGGATAAAAGATGCATCTGTCTACTTGCGTCCACATTTTTTATTTTGATTGGATTGACAAAATGCCAAAACATTTTATACATTCTCATTATTATGGGATGTGTGTAGGATGTTGAGAGTACAATTAATTGACTACATTTTAGAGGTCAGCTGTAGCATAGCGTGGAAAAAGTGGTGTATACATTCTGAATGCACTGAACATCTTGTGCGTTACATTTCTGTCAAGTTTTTTTTCTTCTTCTATCCGTTACATAAATGGACCACCTGTGTAAGGGTAAGGGGTAAGGGTGTGAGGTAGAATAGTGCACACAGGGGTAAGGGTGTGAGGTAAAAGATTAGAATGGTGCACACAGGGATAGAGGAGTGGGGGTAAAATAGGTAGGTGAATGCACACAGGGGGGTAAAGACTGGGATAGATTATTATGTACAGGCTATACAGTGGTAACAAGTATTTCTCTTGCATAATATACAGTGTGGTGTTTCAGATGTACAGGGTTTACAGGATATACAGGGTTTTTGCAAAGTATACATTGATAGATTACAGGATGTTATGTCAGAATGTTGCCGAAACATGGGCATTATTTGCAGACAGGTCTACTGTGTAAAATACTAAGTATGTATTGTTTTAAGTCACTCCACTCACCTGTCGATAATTCAGAAAAGCATTTATTATTTACGTTTCCACATAAGGACTTTTTTGCCAGTCTACAGACACGTTTTACTTCAAATGCAATTAGTAGAATTAAATTGAGAAGGAGGGTTCAACCAGAGTTATAGATATAACATTATATTATGATGTTATAACATTATATTATGATGTTATATCGAGATGTTATATCTATCTTTTATACTGAGAAGGAGGGTTCAACCAGAGTGATAGATATAACATTATATTATGATGTTATATCGAGATGTTATATCTATCTTTTATACTGAGAAGGAGGGTTCAACCATTGGTTCATGTGATTTGAAAAATAAAACTGTTAACATTTCAACTCAAACCAGATTTCCTGGTTATTCAGACAGTTCATCAAATGCTGGATCAGAGAAGGTCGCTCACACAGCAGATCACCAACCTCAAGTCCAGACCCCCCTACACCATTAAGTCCACTTACACTTAAGAAAAGACCATCAACTACACAGCTGACAGCTGTCAGATAGATATGAAGTTACTTTGATGGAGTCACGATGACCTCATGTCTCAAGTCCAACTATATATTTAACCACAATGTTTCAAGTTAGGCTGCAGCTCTGCATGAAGTTGAACACCCAAGAAAACTAAGGTAGGGCGAATGGAAAACAGGGTCATGCCAGCTGCTAAAATGATGACAACATCATAATATAATGTTATATCTATCGCTCTGGTTGAACCCTCCTTCTTAGTATAAAAAGCCCACGACAAACAATCTAACTTCCTCTTTCGTTTCATTATGAATGAACTTGAGGAAACGCCTGACCTCACATTTCTCTGTCATATTGATCAAACATGTCCACCAAACTGCCCTGAACTTTGATGGAACATTCCGTGTGTTTCTTGGACATCTAATGAACATCAAGTCTCCTCTTTGTTCACTGGTCAAAGTAAGTAAGACTGACTCACTTCTTACTAGGAGGACAAACACGTTTGAGTGTTTTTTGGGGGGGAAATACGTTAAAATTATTCCTGGGGAAATTATGGAATTAAATCACATAGTAACTATACTTAAAACACGTGTGCACAATAATTTCGACAATATTTGTGTATAGAATTTTTGTTTTTTGGGGGGGGGGGCTCCTACCATGAATAAGTAGTGAGTGACTTACAGCTCAAGTTATGGCGCATAAATATTATTGCCCAAATACTGCATGTAATACATAAAAACATAACATAACTATAACATAAAATATATTGAACATAATAATTGCGCACTTCTGCTTAATATTGTATAAATAATATTGCACGTAGTAATGGTTATAGACAGGGTTCAGCAGCAGTGTTTGTTATGAGTCTTTTGGTATTTTGTTGTTCAACCATTAAATTACGTAATCCTCAAAAATAGAACTTGCCAAATAATTCTGCACCCCCTGTACATAGGGCTTCATGGTGACCTTTCAGTGAGCATCCTGTCCCTCTGCAAGCCTGCTTATTGAATGGAAACACTTGGTGTGTTTAAAGACTAAACCACACATGAAGGTATGTCTGGTGAGCTTCCTGTGACCATGTTGGGAAGTGTGAAACTAAATTAAAGCCTAGTTTTCGACAACTGTTTGAACTTTGTTACTAAGCACACAATTCACTCTCTACAGTGATCCACAATGGCCAGAGTTAACAGAACGCACCTGTTGGAAGTTCTGGAGGGTCTAGTGGAAAAAGAGCTGAAGAAGTTCCAGTGGTACCTGCAGGATGAAGTTCTGGATGGGTTTAATCCCATCTCAACGGCTGCGTTGGAGAAAGCTGATAGAACAGATACAGTGGATAAGATGGTGGGGGCATACAAACTGGAAGGAGCTCTGAAGATCACTGTGGAGATCCTGAAGAAGATTAACCGAAATGATCTTTCTGAGAAACTGAGGAGTAAGTGTTCTTAAAAATGATGTCAATCTAAATAAAATCAAAATGCAGTCATGGTGCATGTTGCACTGTCATAATGTGGAATAAATTGTATCTAGTATTTTGTTGTTTTCACTGCCAAAGATACAGTACAGAGGAAATGTTGCCCTCTTTTCAGTGTCTGCAGTGTTATTCTGCATGTGTATCTAACACTTAGGACTGCAGAGTGTCTGCAGTGTTATTCTGCATGTGTATCTAACACTTAGGACTGCAGAGTGTCTGCAGTGTTATTCTGCATGTGTATCTAACACTTAGGACTGCAGAGTGTCTGCAGTGTTATTCTGCATGTGTATCTAACACTTAGGACTGCAGAGTGTCTGCAGTGTTATTCTGCATGTGTATCTAACACTTAGGACTGCAGACACTGTAAGAACGACTGACACACTTCTCAGAACTAAACAAGGTGACATCATGTTAGTGGTAGTCCAGCACACTAACATCAACCCCAGTCCACACAGGACAGGAAACCCAGCACAGACACAGGACATGCTCCTTACATGTCACCCACAGTGGAACACCTGAGAGCATGAGACAGCCCTGACTTCCTGTCTTCTCTCTCTTCACAGCTGTCAGTGGTGCTGAGGAGGCTGGTGGGAACAGTTCAACTTCCTGTCTTCCTCAGGAAGCCCAGGGTTCCTGCAACACTGAGACTGCAGGCTGTGCTGCTGCCTCTGGTGGAAACCCCTCAGAGGATGGTAAAAACTGATTTAGGATCTATGTCAACCCTGATTACCATGTAGGCTCAGGACTAAACCATATGATGTATTGTTTTTGTGTATGTCGTGTCATTATACAGCAAGTATCACATTTAGCCATTTTACATTTACATTTAGTCTACATTCTTTGTTTTCACTGTCTTGCATATTACAAAAGTTAAAGTATTGCAGTCTAGAGAAGATGGTGCCTTCCTTTCAGTGTCTGCAGTGTTACTCTGCATGTGTGTCGATCACTTAGAACTGCAGACACTGTAGGGATGACTGACACACTTTATGATATACAGTAATAGACTGTTATTCAGATTCAGAATACTTCATTAATTCCCTTGGGGAAACTCTTTTGGCGCACAAGCCCAAGCCAGAGCCTGTAAAAAAAACACCTCAGCATATAGATAAGCAACAACAACAAGCAGGTGAAGGCGTTGGATGGTGTGAGGATTTATCAGTTTAGATGACTTGGTGTATTCTAGTGTAGTCTGTGTTCGTCGCCAAAACACAGAACAATCCGCCTCATGGGTTTGAGGTCCAGGACATCTTGTTCCAGTCAGACAACTCTCACAGAATGGAGAGGGGAGAGGGGTTGGGGTGGGGGTGAGGGTGTAGAGAGACGTCGTACCTCAATCTTCCAAGATAGAAACAGATAGGGGTAGGGTAGCCCTGCACGGTACCTGGCACGGACGTACAGGAATTTGGGGCCAAAAGCATATACGCATGCAATTGCTCGTAGAGTTAATTTACCTCCTAAAAACAAAGTCTCACTCCATGTTGGTCAATACGTTCCACCGTCCCCTGCAGAGCGATCAGTCTCTCCTTGATGCGCTGTAAAGTCACACTTTGGCCACCAACAGCCCTGCCCATCGCATCAATCAAGTGGGGCAGCTTAAAGGGGCCTTTACCGCTGCCTTCGTTTTTATAATTTGTTGATATCCCAAAGCAACGCCCAATCTAATCAGCAGAAGTCCGGCCATCATAAATCCCAATATGTAGAGATCCTTGACGTCCTCGACAGAAAGTTCCGACAGGCACACAGCACGCCACTCATCCCACGCGTCCATCGTGTATCCAGCTGGAGACGATCCCTCCGGACATGCTGGGTCCCCCCAGCCCCTAGATCTCTTTGAATATATTGTGTCAATAGCACTTAGTGACCAGCTAATCAATTCCATGTTTCTGCTTAGAAGGGTGATGCAGTTAGTCTCTCCAGCAGACAGGCAGACGATAGAGCAGGAAAAAATCAGGGACCGAAAAGTTTATGACCGCCCCCGCGAGAGCAAGGATGAGCACGAGTTATGGTACATAAGACATGATAATGATGAAATAGACTGTCATGGTTCATAAGAAATTATAATGATGAAATAGACTGTCATGGTACTTAAGACATGATTATGATGAAATAGACTGTCATGATTCATAAGAAATTATAATGATTAAATAACTAGATGAAGCATAGATTCCATATGCATTTGATGCTTAGAGAGTTACTACTGTTGTACATTTTCATGTCATAATGTGTTTGCCTGTTTATAACCAACTATAACAAAAACACAAACTTAAAGTGTCGCTTTTTTGTTTAGATGAGCTTGCTGAGATTTGTCAACGGAACCTTAAATCTGAACTGTGGAGGACATTTGAAACTGTGTTTGAGGGCATAGTTAAACGAGGAAATCCAACTCTTCTCAATAAGATCTACACAGATCTTTACATCACAGAGGGTGAGAGTGGAGAGATCAATGAAAAACATGAGGTGAGACAGATTGAGACGGCATCCAGGAAATCAGCAAGAACAGAAACAGCCATCAAATGCAATAACATCTTTAAACCCTCAGCTGGACGAGACACACCTATCAGAATTGTTCTGACAGAAGGAGTTGCTGGCATTGGAAAAACTGTCTCTGTCCAAAAGTTCATCACAGACTGGGCTGAAGGACTAGCCAATCAGGAAATCCACTTCATCTTTCCTCTCCCGTTTAGAGAGCTGAATTTGTTGGTTGGTAAAGAGTTCAGTCTGATGGAACTTGTCCATCACTTCTTCTCAACAACCAGGAAATCAGGAACGTCCATCTACGACAAGTACAAGGTTCTGTTTGTCTTTGATGGTCTGGATGAGTGTCGACTGCCCTTAGCCTTTAAAGAGAACAAGAGCTGGTGTGATGTCACAGAGTCCACCTCACTGGATGTGCTGCTCACCAACCTGATCAGAGGAAAGCTGCTTCCCTCTGCTCTCATCTGGATCACCACTCGACCTGCAGCAGCCTATAAGATCCCTTCTGAATATGTTCATTTGGTGACAGAGGTACGAGGGTTCAATGACCTACAGAAGGAGGAGTACATCATGAAGAGATGCAGTGATGAGGACCTGGCCAGGAAAATCATCTCACACATCAAGGCCTCTAAGATCCTCTACATAATGTGTCACATACCAGTCTTCTCTTGGATTACTTTTACAGTCCTTGTAGACATGCTGAAAACAGAGAAGAGCGAGAAGATGCCAAAGACCCTGACTGAGATGTACACAACCTTCCTGGTGTTGCAGACCAAACAGAAGAAGGTGAAGTATCATGAGAAAACTGAGACAAATCCACACTGGGATGAAGACACCATTCAGAGTATTCTGTCACTGGGACAACTGGCCTTCCACCAGCTGGACAAAGGCAACCTGATTTTCTATGAGAAAGACCTGGCAGAGTATGACATTGATGTCCATGATGCCTCAGTGTACTCAGGAGTGTTCACACAGATCTTCAGACAGGTTGATGAAGTCTCAGAGGAAGAGGTGTTCTGCTTTGTCCATCTGAGCTTTCAGGAGTTTCTGGCTGCTGTGTTTGTGTTTGTCTCATTCGTCGACAACAAGCAGAATCTGATGTCTCAGTCCACCTCAGACACATCTGACGTTGACCTCTACAAGAGTGCTGTGGACAAGGCCTTGCAGAGTGAGAATGGACACCTGGACCTTTTCCTCCGCTTCCTCCTGGGCCTCTCACTGGAGTCCAATCAGACTCGCTTACGAGGCCTACTGACTCAGACAAGAAGCAACACACAAAGCCATGAGGAAACAGTCAGTTACATCAAGGAGAAGATCAGAGTGGAGCCCTCTGCAGAGAGATGCATGAATCTGTTCCACTGTCTGAATGAACTGAATGACCATTCTCTGGTGGAGGAGATCCAACACTACCTCTACTCAGGAAGTCTCTCCAGTATAAAGACGCTGTCATCTACACAGTGGTCAGCTCTGTTCTTTGTGTTGCTGACTTCAGAAGAGAAGATGGACGTGTTTGACCTGAAGATATACTCCAGTTCAGAGGAAGGTCTTCTGAGGCTGCTGCCAGTGATCAAAGACTCCAAAACTGCTCTGTATGTTTGAGGGTAAGATATTATATCGCATGATTGTCTGATAAACATGACTCTGATAATGTGTTATGTTCTCCTTATGTCATGTAGGCTGAATGACTGTAACCTCTCAGAGCAGTGCTGTGAAGCGCTGGCCTCAGCTCTCCCCTCCTCAGATCTTACAGAGCTGGACTTGAGGAACAACACCCTGGGGGATTCAGGCATGAAGCTGCTCTCTGCTGGACAGGAGAATCCACTCTGCAAACTGGAGATACTGAGGTAGTCAAGTCTGTAGTCAAGCCTTTCACTGTGTTTTATGTTTATTGTTAAAAATGGCAAACAACTAAATAAACTAAACTAAATATTTAGTTTAATTTTCAACATGAAACATCTATAATTATAATCTCATACCTGACACTGAATCACACCCTGGTCGTAAGTTTGTGGTCTATTAAAGGTAAAAAAGGTCCGGCCAAAGAATAGTCAGGGAAGTCAAGGGTCGTAATCAACAAGTCATTCATGTAGGATGGTCAGGGCCATGAGATAAAATGATCCTTTATTTGTCCCACAGTGGGAAAATTGCAGTTTGCAACAGCAAAGTACAGTTCAGCACTCAAAATATACAAAGCACAAAATACAAAAGAAAATGTGATAATAAAGACAAGACTGCATTTGATATTGCACATTATTCATTTTAGCAGATGCTTTTATCCAAAGCAAAGCAATTTACAGTAAGACGGTTACCGTGATGGTTACCGTGGTACAACAGTGTTCATGTAGTAATTTACTCTTATCCAGAGATACTTACAGCAAGTACAGGGACATTCACCCTGAGGCAAGTAGGGTGAAGTGCCTTGCCAAAACACGCAACATCATGTTGGCATGGTTAGGATTTGAACCAAGCACCTTCTGATTACTAGTCCGACTCCCTAACCGCTCAGCCACCTGACTCCCAGAAAGTAGACAAGACCAAAGGAACTAGTGAAAAACACAAGAAAGGCTTCTGAAGGCTCAACAAACAAGAACAACAGACCCCAAACAGAAAACACAGGTAGAAGTGAGGGTAGGAAGGAAGATGGGAGACACCTGGAGTGGGTGGAGACCAACATGAGACAGGTGAAACAGATCAGGGGGGGACAGGAATCTATTTTTTTTTTTTTGTCTCTATGGTAAACAACACTATCCCTGCATCAAGGGTTGTGGGTCAGAAATATCCAGGGGTCTCATTTATAAAGCTTGCGTACGCACAAAACGGGGCTGAAAATGTGCGTACGCCAATTTTCATGCAAAGTCAGTGATTTTAGAAAAAACTAACTTGGCGGTAGAATGTGCGGTCCTCCACGCAAACTATGACCCTCCCGTAAACCTACGCACTTTTTGGAGACAGTGGGAATTGGAGACACATACTGCAAAAAGTAAAAGTCGGAGAAGCGATTACTCGTAATATTTATGTATTTTGTTGTCCTCACACACATTGACTCAATTTATGATTATAATGAAGATTAAATATATCAGTGTTATTCGAGCTTGAACTGCGTGATAATTGTTCCATACACATCTTGTACAATGCAACTCAAATTTTAAATCAATATTCAGCACTGTCTGTCTCACAATCAGATTGTCCTTTTACCGCAGTGTAGGAGGCTGAAATGCATGTAACTACAGAACACAAAGTATAACTAAATATATTTCTTTAATACTGTGCATATATCATCATATGTCAAAAACTGGAAATACAGTTGTTAAGCTCTCGCGCAATCACTACACTCATTACACTTCAGAATCAAAATTCGTTTTTAATCGCCATGCAAGATACATAAACACGGAATTTACTACTGCAGTTTTTACCGCTTCTTCACCGGTTCTGCCACTTGGCGCTGTCGCACTATTGTGTTGTTTTTTGTTTGCCTTGATTCACCGTGAAGAATCACCTGCCAGGTTCATGAGAATGATACTAGATTAGCATTCATGAGGTCCTTTGCATTGACCATTTATGGTTAAAAATGGGCGTGTTCAGGGAGGGGTGCAATGATACTTTATGTACGCACACTTGTGGTTAAACTGTGATTTATAAAGCGAACATTGCCTACAGGTGTGCGTACGCACGGTTTTATAAATCTGAATTTTTGTGTGCGTACGCCAATTTACGCTTTTGGGCGTACGCACACTTTTAGTAAGAATTCTACGCACTCCTTTATAAATGAGACCCCTGAACAGTGTGCTGTGTGGTATACTGACAGACCTGCTGTTGGATTTAGATTGTACTACGATGTAACTGGATGTACCATTTCTGACATACTCTTAATACTCAGGAAAAGTCTGTTTGGCCAAACCACTTTTTCTGTGCGAGAATCTCAACATTGGACTAACAACCCCATCACCATCAGAAATATCAACACTTATGGTTAATTACAATTTCAGTTAAAAAAAATTTCATTGACAATCAGACCTGTCATCATTGACCCATTCCCCTCTTGCTGCCCCCTGCTGAACTTTTGTTTTTTGATTGTTTTTGGTTGCTTGGTGTTACTTGTTTGCCTTGTTGCTGTTTTCTTTGTTATGTGTAAGTGTTTAATGTTTGTCTGTTAACAAACATTGTCTGCCTATTGATTGATTTTAGAGTGATGCATTTTAATATTTTAATATTAGAAATTTTAACTTTGTGATAACAACTGTACTTGTATTATATTTTACTATGTTTAGGGTGACATTTTAACATCTGTCCAGGGACTACAGATGAAAAATAGCCTTGTGGCTAAATCTGGCATATTTGCATGTAAATGTTGATTAATATGCACTGTCCCCTGAAATAAATACAGAAATTAAGATGGTGGGGTTCAATTTGAGATGGATGGAAGTTAACTAACCAGGACAGAAAGTCATCTGACTGATTAAACCATCTTGAAGTTTAAGAGGAAAATAATCAGACTGATATTGTGTAATGATTCTGAATGAAACCCTTATCCAGGCTGTCAGGCTGTCACATCACAGAGGAAGGCTGTGCTTCTCTGGTCTCGGTGTTAAAGTCAACCTCCTTCCTGAGAGAACTGGATCTAAGTAACAATGATCTGAAGGAAGCTGGTATGAAGCTGCTCACTGATAGACTGGGGAATCCACTCTGCAAACTGGACACACTGAGGTCTGTAATCATGTTCAAAGGGAAACATTAGTAAAAATATAATAGAACAATATCTGTATGTAGTGATTTTCTGATACTCTTTATTTCTACCTGTAGAAGATAGTAATGTTTGTAATCCATATAATGAAAACCTTCTCCAGGCTGTCAGACTGTCACATCACAGAGGAAGGCTGTGCTTCTCTGGGCTCAGTGTTAAAGTCAACCTCCTTCCTGAGACAACTGGATTTAAGTAACAATGATCTGAAGGATGCTGGTATGAAGCTGCTCTCTGCTGGACTGGGGAATCA
The DNA here is from genome assembly GCA_030340665.1 of Neosalanx taihuensis. Classification (NCBI taxonomy): domain Eukaryota; kingdom Metazoa; phylum Chordata; class Actinopteri; order Osmeriformes; family Salangidae; genus Neosalanx; species Neosalanx taihuensis. Next base: position 1,601,069 of record JARGSH010000050.1, on the reverse strand, counting down.
ACTCTGCAAACTGGATACACTGAGGTATGTAATTATGCTCAAAGGGAGACATCAACTGGTGATGAATGATACAGTCGCTAGGAAAAGTAAAATATTTGAAGAAATGTCTATTTGATTCAGATTCAGATTCAGATTCAGATTACTTTATTGATCCCGAGGGAAACTCCTTTGTATCAACAGCACACAGTCTCGCAAAGCACACAAGGGTAAGGGTGTGAGGTAAAAGATTAGAAAGTGTACACAGGGGTAGGGGGTGGGCTCAATAACAATAAGTAAAAAAAATGGTGGGTGAGGTGAATCCTCCCAGGGAGCATAATGATTATGTACAGAAGCTATACATTTACAATTATACAGTAATGGTCTTGTATAATATACAGTATTATATTAGAATGTACATGATTTTCAGTTTTTGTACAGAATGTGCAGAATGTACAGCAGAATATACAGTATGTCCAGGATAAAGTGCAGGTTACAGACTATACCCTTATAATCTATACAATTCAATTACAATTATGCAAGTAATTGTGATGTACAGGATTTACAGTTATTTGCAGCATATACAGGATATACAGGATTGCAGGTTATTAGCAGAATATACATGGTTATATACAGTTGTACCAGAATATTGCCAAATATGTAGTTATGTTACAGAAGTTGTGTCCGACTATTGCCTAATGTCCATTGTTATATCCCTGGATGTTATGCTATTTCACAGGATATACAGTTGGCTTACAAACTACTAGTGTGGGAATTGTAAAGTTTGATGGCCACAGGCAGGAATGACTTCCTGTGGCGCTCCGTGGTGCATTTCGGGAGGATGATTTGAGGGTTTTCTCTGCTGTTGTACCCTGAAGACAACACAACGGTTAAGATTTACTATTCATCATACTATTGTACATTTACCTGGGCAGTGAGTTCAGCATCTGGAGGCTGTTGTCCTTGTGGTTGATGCCACTTCCACTGCATGAAGGTTTCAAATTAGAAACGGCAAGAAAGGCGTGCTTGGTGCATCATACTACAGTATATACTGTGTGTATGTAACTGGGTATTAACAACCTATGCTGAATAGGAGCAACGAGGCACGAGCTTTCAACTGACGACATACTGGGATTCATCGTTCCTGCATGTGAGAACAATTCCACTGTTTAGGGACACGTGAGGAACATATTGGTGAATTAGGTAATTTATGAGGGATTTCAATGTTCACATATGTTTGTATTTGGTTCGGCCCAAGGTCGAGCAGCGTTCATTTATTGGTGGTCACAGTCACACCACAGATGGGTAGCTCCAGAGTTCTACGAGAGCTGCTCCGAGACCACCTGTTGAAAGGGCACCAGAGAGCGGACCAGAGAGTGCGGCTGTTGTGTTCACACTGACCCAAACGAACCGTACTCGGAGCGACATGTCATTTGGGCAGACCTAAACAGTGTATGTGTGAAAGCACCCTTAGTTTCTGGAGGCAGGCTGGAGGAATAGGAGTTAGGCTGTTTTCACAGATGTTGTCCAACAATGTCCAAAATACATTGTATCATTTTTCAGTTAGTGCGGTCCGTGTTCACACATGTTTTTTTACTGTACTCGAAACGCCGCACCGTACACCATGTGACAACTGTCAGCGCTGTCATTGGTCTCTGACAGCTCTGACCCCCATGACCATCCCCCAAATGTTTCCATGACAACCAGCCTAACACGCGGAAGCTAGTGAGATGGAGATAAACAAAGCACGTTTGTTTACCCTGGCGCTGGTTATTAGTTTTTATATAATTGTGTGCGTGCTGCAAGGCGCACAATATTTTATTACTAGCTTTACTTATTATTATTGTGTGCGTGCTGCAAGGCGCACTCTATGTTATTACTAGTGTTTATTATTATACTTATTTTTACGCCGTTTTTTGGCTCAAAACACCTACCAGAGTTTTTGACGCATATACACAAAAGTGGCATCAAAACGTGCGGCTCAGCCTCGACATGTGTGCTATGATTTTTCTGTGTGCTAAGACTTTTGGCGAATAATTTTGCCAAAAATTGCCAAAAACCACACCAAAAAAATGAATGGATGTCAATGGAGAGAATGTTTGAGAGCTACAGTGCGTGATGTCATCGCTAGAGTGGAGAGGAGAGAGAAACATCTGTGAAAAAATAAAACGTATTCGACTACCATGGCCTCAAATGCACCACTACAGACCAAATGTATACGTAAAAACGTAGGAAAATGTGTCCTCTAGCTCACACTTGCTTTACTTTATCTGTCAGATTTTGGAGGATATTTACTGGAGGAAACATTTTGGCTCTTTTTGTTTCGGGTGGATTTATAAACTGTACTCCAACTCAACTCTTCCTCTCTGAGGTAGTCTGAAGTAAGCGAACATCTTATTCAACTCTTTCGCTAGCATGCTATCAAAAATGTCAGTTTTTCAGTGAATCATCTCTAGTCTAGCTGTCTGGAAGAGCCTCCAGTCTAGTGCTGCTCTGCCAGGCTGAGCGGAGAGGACAAAGTGCTCCGCTGGACTGTCACTGTTGGTTAGGATCTTGTCATGACTTGGTGAGTGTTGACGTCCTGACACTGTTCACTTACTCATCCTCCAAGCACAGGAAGCAGCCCAACACCGTTTGTTGGTGTGTTTGATGAGCCAACACTTCTGCACAGTCCTACTGTAGAGACTATCAAATCCTCCAGTGGTTAGTCTCTTCTGGGTGAGGGGTTCCAGTTATAACACGCTTGACAGACCAATGTCCAGACTGCAGCCTTCATTTGAGGTGTTCCTGTTTATTGAATATGGCTCACATACTTCATTCTGCAGCAGGATGGATGTGGCTGAGCAGTAAAGGTCTGTAAATAACAGCAGTAACAACCATGTGACCTCCCGTCACCCTAGCCTCCTACACAGTGGAACCCGTGCCCTTAGAAATGTTCCAACCCCACCCAATATAAGTCACCTGTGCTCAATCACATTCACCACCACCACAAACCACACCCACAGAAGATGGAACCCCACCAACTCCCCTCTTCAACTCCAAGGGCTCTTACACCTATTTTGCGATATCGTGATATTACAGAGAATTCTGAAGCAGCGGTGGCAATGATTTCTGCTCCATTGAGCTGTTCTAGTACTGGGTTTAGAGAGAACTTAGAGAGTGGCTGTGAACATTGCTTTCTGTAGGATCATATGATCCATGTTCTACCTCCGACTGCTTAAGAATAAGGTGCACCCACATTGACCTTGACTACTTGAACCTGGCTTGAATTAGTCAGATTACGTTATCTGGAATTGGCCTTTATGGAACCGCAATGATCCAGACTGAATTGTTCATTCAAATCAGGTTTGGGACTTTAATCCTTGTTTTTTGTGGGCTTTATGGAACAGTCCACTAGTCCATTCTGATTCTGATTCTGATCACAAACACAAGCTTCCTGAACTGGGGGAAAGGGTCACTCTGTCTAATGAGGGGGAGGTGCAGCTATGACAGCACCTGCCACATGCACCCCTCTGTGCTGACTCACTGTGGATGGAGGCCCAGATGGATTTTGTCCCAATATTGATCCTCTTTCTCCAGGCTGTCAGGCTGTCTGGTCACAGAGGAAGGCTGTGCTTCTCTGGCCTCAGCTCTGAAGTCCAACCCCTTCCACCTGAGAGAACTGGACCTGAGCTACAATCATCCAGGAGAAAAAGGATTGAAGCTGCTCTCTGCTGGACTGGAGGATCCACAGTGCACACTGGAGAAACTCAAGTAAGGACATGTTTGTTTTTATAGAATGCTGCTTAACACTGAATACACATTGTATTACTTTAATAGGCCTTGCATTTCATGATGTTTCAATTAATAAAGGCATGGAAACTACAGTCTACAATATGATGCAACTGTGGTTGTAGCTACAGTCCTAATTGTATTTCTTGGGTCTATTCCAGAAAGTAGGTTTTAGTGAAATCTGGGGGAGGCAGGCGGGGGAGGCATGCGGGGGGAGGCAGGCAGGGGGGGCAGGCAGGGGGAGGCAGGCAGGGGGGGGCAGGCAGGGGCCAGGCAGGCAGGCAGGGGGGGGCAAGCAGGGGGGGGGGGGGGGCAAGCAGGGGGGGGGGGCAAGCAGGGGGGGGCAAGCGGGGGGAGGCAGGCGGGGGGAGACAGGCAGGGGGGGCAGGCAGGGGGGGGCAGGCAGGGGGGGGGCAAGCAGGGGGAGGCAGGCGGGGAGAGACAGGCAGGGGGGGCAGGCAGGGGGGGGCAGGCAGGGGGGGGCAAGCAGGGGGAGGCAGGCGGGGGGGGGCAAGCAGGGGGAGGCAGGCGGGGGGAGACAGGCAGGGGGGGGCAGACAGGGGGGGCAGACAGGTGGGGGCAGACAGGTGGGGGCAGGTTGTTCAAGGCAGAAGAGCAGTCAGGTCGGGTCAGGCAAGTCTTCAATCTCGAAGATCAGTGTCTGGAGACCTGTGCCTTACTCTACGTTTACACATAGCTGGGTATGTTGAGAAACGAACATTTCCCTCCCTCTGTTTTCAAAAATAACATTGTGCACATCAACCATCATAAATACGCCATCAAGCGCCATCGAAGAAGGAGAAGCTCTTCAAGCCAATCAGAATTCTCATTTTGGGGCATCAGTTGCCTAAAACTTTATCTCAGTTTATACACAAACGCAAATCTGTAGTTTTCCAGAATCTCCACTTTAGCCGGAGTTTTTAGAAAGATTTGTTTTCAGAGGAGAATTCTCAGTTTGTGTGTAAACGATGGGTACAAAATGAAGGGAAATGTCTCAGTTTAAAAAAAATACCTGTGTACGTGTAAACAGGGGGTTAAACACACACACACACACAAATACCTGTGTACGTGTACACAGGGGGTTAAACACACACACACACACACAGGAGCAGGTAACAAGCAGCGGGTGGCAGTGATTAAGGGCCCAGAGCAGGAGAGCTTCCTGATTGGTTAGAGGGACAGTGTGAGGGGGTGTGGCAGCCAGGCAGTGTGTGGAGGAATATTACCCAACTAGTCCAGCAGGGAGCTCATGACATTGTTTAGAATGACCACATGCTGTGAGTCTGTATTAGACTGGGGGTCCTGTCTTGCATCCAGCGCAATTGACTTTGTACACTGACACATGTATCATTCCTATTTTGCACCAGACGCAAAGTGGATTTTTCCTTCCTTAGACGCACGTTGGTAAATTAAGAATGAACTTGCGCTCCAGGGGGAGGTTTGGTGCAAAAAGGAGGCGTGTTCCAGAACAAACGTTCCCTGGTGCTATTTTGCTTGTTTCAGAATCAGAATGGTGTTTATTCACTATGCAAAATTAACAAACATAGAATTCACTGTGGCAGAAATGAGCAAACATAGAACATATGTGGCATACTAACAATAAAATAAAAATGAATACAATGTAAAATACACTACAAATATGATACAAATAACAAGTAATACAAATGATAAACATAATACAAATGATACCAATAACATGGAAGTACAAATAACAAAGTGGAATGGGTATATATAGTACAGGGGGGTTGTATATGCACAGTAGTGTAAACAGTGGTGCAAAAATGACAGTAGTAGGTTTTTAAAGTGTTGTGTGCTAAAGTGGATGCAGTGGGATTCTGGAAGGGGTTGGGGGGGGGTAGGGGGTGTTGGTGGATGTGTCAGTGGTAGATGTGTTCAGAAAACTGTTCCTCCACTGACCAGGAAAAGGGTCATTAAAAGTAATTAAAAGTCAAGTTATTCAAATGGTTAAGGGCGCAGGCTTGGCCATAATGTAGCTTGTGCACAACACACATTTGCTTCTTTCATCTACACAGACGCAGCAGTTCCCATTCTGGCAAACATAATTACAAGGAAAAATATTACCAAACTAGAAAAAAATTCCTAAAGAAATTTTGAGTGTGCGTGACTCTGGCCCGGGACTCTCCCCCATACATCACTGACACTGTTGAGTAATTTTCACAATATGACTTCTACCATTGCTTAGGTATGTGACTGATCAAGCTTTCAACAGGTGTTCATATGCTGATGCACTAGTAGTAGCGTAAACACTAATTTCAGCAGGATTAAAGACAGCTCCACTTGAGCACACTGCCACAGTTTAAGTTTAAGTAGTAAGCAAGCAGTAAACAATTGGTCACTCTGTGTCAGGTAGCACTTTACATTACAGTTCAGTAGCATAGTAATAGTTTGGTTCTAATTTGATAATAGTGATAAATGCTTTCAAAAACTTAGAGTGTAAAATGACCCAAATACATCCAATGCCAGAATTAGGCCATCAATGGCTATGACTTTGGTATTAGAAATACACCTTTTATCAAAATGATACCGCATTATAAATATCAGATAACATTATAAAGTTATACAGCTGTGTTAAATGTCAAATCAATCCACATGCAATCAAACATGTAACAAATCAGGATTCAGCAATAAGCTAGCACTAGGTCACACAGTTCTGATATCACACTAACAAAAACAGTGCTTTTTATCCAACATTAATTGAGAAAAACACACACGCACATACACATACACACACGCACATACACACACACACACATATATATATAGATACATATATGTGCATACACACAGGCAGTCTGTACATTAATGACTTAATGATGAACTGTCAATCAAACCATTCAGTGCAATGAATCACTTAGTAGCTGACACACAGGTTCAATCATCTATAAACTACAGGACTCCCCATACAACACTAGCCAATAGTTTGCAAGGTCAACCAGTATCCAGACGATTATGAATGTTTTACAGCAAGCCCCCCCAACCCCCCAACAATTTAAATAGCAATTCCTAAAAGACCTGTATTTAATCCCCACTGTTTCTCTATGGAGCGGCAACTCCATTAACTGCCGATCCCGACCTCCCACACACCTCCCCAATATCTTGTTAGATTCCTATGGACCCCACCACATGAACCCTGCCCTCAAACCTCCCCGCACGAGCCCCCCCGCCCCCGCGAACGCCGATCGCCCCCCCCCCCCCCGAAAACAACCATAAACGGTCAAAATGCACACAAATAACCCTCCCCACAACCCTTCACCACCGTCCTGACTGATAAGCACATGAATACATAAGCCCAAATGTTAAAGAAGTCAAAAACCCACATCTTAGATAGCATGCTAGCAAAACATATGCTGATGCACTAGCAATTAGCTTAGGCGCTAATTTCAGCATTGGTTGCTAATGTTAGCAAACAGCATATCTTTACAGCTAGTTGGAATGTCAGTTGTAAATCCTGACTGATAAGCACATGAATACCTATGGGCCCAAATGTTAAAGAAGTCAAAAACCTACATTTTTGATAGGATGCTAGCGAAAGAGTTGAAAAAGATGTTTGCTTACCTTAGAGACTTAGAGCCAGAGAGGAAGAGTTGAGTTGGAGTACAGTTTATAAATACACCCGAAACAAAAAGAACCAATTTGATTCCTCCAGTAAATATCCTCCAATTAAAGTTATTAAATGTGAAATGAATTACTGTTCGTAAAATAGCCACCGTCATTCGTGGCCACCGTCTCTCCTCTTTCAAGCACGTTGCTAAGTAACGAACTTCGCAACTGTTGCAACGGTCATAGCAGTTGGACAGAGAGAAAAGGCTTACAGCACCCCTCGAACAGGAAGGATTTCTGGCCAAACCGTGTTTCCAATCATAAAACCAGGTTAACGTGAAGCCGGCTGAGCCCTTCCTGAACGTCTACATAGGCATTTTGTGTTGACAAGCGAAGAAATGTGCTCTTGGGAGCAATTCTAAAAAGTGTTCGTTTTCTATCTTTTCAGTTACAGCCCCGCCTCTCTTAACATAGGAGTCTATGAGGCTGTTCATGGGTGCTGCGGCCGAATCTTCGCATGTCAAGCTAAAACAATAAATCTGACAGATAAAGTAAAGCAAGTGTGAGCTAGAGGACACATTTTCCTAAGTTTCTATGTATAAATTGTGTCTGTAGTGGTGCATTTGAGGCCATGGTAGTCAAATACGTTTTATTTTTTGTACACAATTCTCTCTCTTCTCCACACTCTAGCGATGACATCACCACTCTACCTCTCAAACATTCTCTCCATTGACACCTATTCATTTTTTTGGTGTGGTTTTTGGCAATTTTGGGGCAAAATTGTTCGCCAAAAGTCTTAGATAAATCATAGCACACATGTCGGGGCCGAGCCGCACGTTTTGATATAACTTTTGTGTATATGCGTCAAAAACTCTGGGAGATGTTTTGAGCCAAAAAACGGCGTAAGAATAAGCAAAACTAGAAAAAAATTCCTAAAGAAATTTTGAGTGTGCGTGACTCTGGCCCGGGACTCTCCCCCATACATCACTGACACTGTTGAGTAATTTTCACAATATGACTTCTACCATTGCTTAGGTATGTGACTGATCAAGCTTTCAACAGGTGTTCATATGCTGATGCACTAGTAGTAGCGTTAACACTAATTTCAGCAGGATTAAAGACAGCTCCACTTGAGCACACTGCCACAGTTTAGGTTTAAGTAGTAAGCAAGCAGTAAACAATTGGTCACTCTGTGTCAGGTAGCACTTTACATTACAGTTCAGTAGCATAGTAATAGTTTGGTTCTAATTTGATAATAGTGATAAATGCTTTCAAAAACTTAGAGTGTAAAATGACCCAAATACATCCAATGCCAGAATTAGGCCATCAATGGCTATGACTTTGGTATTAGAAATACACCTTTTATCAAAATGATACCGCATTATAAATATCAGATAACATTATAAAGTTATACAGCTGTGTTAAATGTCAAATCAATCCACATGCAATCAAACATGTAACAAATCAGGATTCAGCAATAAGCTAGCACTAGGTCACACAGTTCTGATATCACACTAACAAAAACAGTGCTTTTTATCCAACATTAATTGAGAAAAACACACGCACATACACATACACACACACACATACACACACACACACACACACATATATATATATAGATAGATACATATATGTGCATACACACAGGCAGTCTGTACATTAATGACTTAATGATGAACTGTAAATCAAACCATTCAGTGCAATGAATCACTTAGTAGCTGACACACAGGTTCAATCATCTATAAACTACAGGACTCCCCATACAACACTAGCCAATAGTTTGCAAGGTCAACCAGTATCCAGACGATTATGAATGTTTTACAGCAAGCCCCCCCAACAATTTAAATAGCAATTCCTAAAAGACCTGTATTTAATCCCCACTGTTTCTCTATGGAGCGGCAACTCCATTAACTGCCGATCCCGACCTCCCACACACCTCCCCAATATCTTGTTAGATTCCTATGGACCCCACCACATGAACCCTGCCCTCAAACCCCCCCGCACGAGCCCCCCCGCCCCCGCCCCCCGCGAACGCCGATCGCCCCCCCCCCCTCCGAAAACGACCATAAACGGTCAAAATGCACACAAATAACCCCCCCCCCCACTACCCTCCTTACAACCCTCCACCACCGTCCTGACTGATAAGCACATGATTACATATAAGCCCAAATGTTAAAGAAGTCAAAAACCCACATCTCAGATAGCATGCTAGCAAAACATATGCTGATGCACTAGCAATTAGCTTAAGCGCTAATTTCAGCATTGGTCGCTAATGTTAGCAAACAGCATATCTTTACAGCTAGTTGGAATGTCAGTTGTAAATCCTGACTGGTAAGTACATGAAAACCTATGAGCCCAAATGTTAAAGAAGTCAAAAACCGACATTTTTGATAGGATGCTAGCGAAAGAGTTGAAAAAGATGTTTGCTTACCTTAGAGACTTAGAGCCAGAGAGGAAGAGTTGAGTTGGAGTACAGTTTATAAATACACCCGAAACAAAAAGAACCAATTTGATTCCTCCAGTAAATATCCTCCAATTAAAGTTATTAAATGTGAAATTAATTACTGTTCGTAAAATAGCCACCGTCATTCGTGGCCACCGTCTCTCCTCTTTCAAGCACGTTGCTAAGTAACGAACTTCGCAACTGTTGCAACGGTCATAGCAGTTGGACAGAGAGAAAAGGCTTACAGCACCCCTCGAACAGGAAGGATTTCTGGCCAAACCGTGTTTCCAATCATAAAACCAGGTTAACGTGAAGCCGGCTGAGCCCTTCCTGAACGTCTACATAGGCATTTTGTGTTGACAAGTGAAGAAATGTGCTCTTGGGAGCAATTCTAAAAAGTGTTCGTTTTCTATCTTTTCAGTTACAGCCCCGCCTCTCTTAACATAGGAGTCTATGAGGCTGTTCATGGGTGCTGCGGCCGAATCTTCGCATGTCAAGCTAAAACAATAAATCTGACAGATAAAGTAAAGCAAGTGTGAGCTAGAGGACACATTTTCCTACGTTTCTATGTATAAATTGTGTCTGTAGTGGTGCATTTGAGGCCATGGTAGTCAAATACGTTTTATTTTTTGTACACAATACTCTCTCTTCTCCACACTCTAGCGATGACATCACCACTCTACCTCTCAAACATTCTCTCCATTGACACCTATTCATTTTTTTGGTGTGGTTTTTGGCAATTTTGGGGCAAAATTGTTCGCCAAAAGTCTTAGATAAATCATAGCACACATGTCGGGGCCGAGCCGCACGTTTTGATATAACTTTTGTGTATATGCGTCAAAAACTCTGGGAGATGTTTTGAGCCAAAAAACGGCGTAAGAATAATAATAAACGCTAGTAATAACATAGTGTGCGCCTTGCAGCACGCACACAATAATAATAAACGCCAGTAATAACATAGTGTGCGCCTTGCAGCACGCACACAACGAGGGAAATCATTGTGATATTTGATACGTATAATCATTACCTATAATTTAAGTAACTGTGTATGCTAGATTCATGTATTTTTTACAACTACACAATGCATAAATTTAGCGTACATATTACAGCTCTAACAAGGACATCGGTCTCCTCAGCTGTGAAGCGTTCTTGACAGGGCCGTGCAGAGACCTCTAAAGGGACAGTATAGTTTTAAGGTGAAACAGATGTCTTTTTTTAAATCTTGTCTTCATTAGGACCAAGATGACTGAACCTCGTACAGAAAGTGACTGTATTATTTTGAGACTGTCAGTGTTTCTGAGACAGTGTTAACCAGGCTAAGAGGCAGAGGCTGTAAACATTCAGGGCTCCAACCACAGACGTATTCAGTGGTTGACGTTTTATAGGGATTTGAATATGTATTTTTATGTGCATTTTTGGGGGCCTTTATTTGAGCAAACGATGAACTGCAGGGGGGAGGAGCTTTGGACATCAGGTTCTGAGGCTGTTTCAGCTTCATTATAAATGTCTTAAGAGGGAGTTCATGATAGGAGGAGAATCTGATTTCTATTGCTGGATTGTTCCTAGATGTTGTGAGTTGATATAAGAGCAGATATGTGGTGGCATGGAGACTCTCTCTCCTGAATGGTGCTACGTCCTTCAGTAGACCAGGATCAACAGAGCGCTTTGTTCAATGTACTGTACAGAAGAAACAATGAGCATGAATCTGGCAGTCAAATCAATCCAGGTATTCAGTGTGGTGGGAAATGAAAGCAGGTTCAACTACAGGTTGACAGCTTGTGAATATCTACTTGGTTTAATGCTGTCTGTGCTGTCAGTTCTCAATTAGGCTTTTATTTTGGATATGTGATGAAAGGAAGTTTAAGTAATTGCTTTATTTTGTGTTTATTTACTCTCCCTGTAAAGGTTTTCAACCTAATGGTCAAACAAATCTAACTGAATATGAGGAAATACCTAAACAAAACAAAGAAGGAAGATTGATGAAGAAACCATTTGAGTTGTCCCATTATTACTGTGTTGATGGCCAAGACCTTTTTCAAGTTTGGGCAGCAGTGAAATATGTTAACCCCTGATAACTTGACACTGTCAAATATGATTGAAACAATCATGTGTCTGTTGGTAACCAAGATCTGTCCTATCTGTTTGAAGGGTTTTTAGACTTCAATTTCAGCTGTTATTAAGTGAGTTTAGTGTACAGTAATCCCTCGTTTTTCATGGGGGTTACATTCCTAAAAGCACCTGTGATAAGTGAAATCCGTGAAGTAGAAACCTTTAATTTTTTTTTACAATTATTATACTGTACAATTAAATGTTTAATTTAGAAATGTATTCAGTGACTAATTGTCTCTCTCTTGCTGTTATGGTTGTTGAGTATCTTTCAGAAAATGTCTCCACAGTCGCCTGCTTAGAGGAGAATGTCTAATTCCAGTGAGTTAGAACTGAACTAAGTCAGATGAGCTGTTCTGGAAGTGATAACTGTAAACTTCCCATCTCAGGGTTCATCAAGTCAGAGTTCAGGGTTAGGCTCAGAGTTTGTCAAACCTGTTTTCTGGAATACACCTCTGATGATTAGAGAGAAACTACATGTTTCCTTAGAAAGTCAGTTGCTAAGTCCCTTATCAACAGGTGAAGTGTATTTTCATCCTTCCTCTGCTTATCCCTGCAGTGTGGATCATAGTGGAGAGTGCTGGATCAAACCTGGCCTTAGGAAATGTGAGTATTGACTGCTACTTGGTTCTAGTACACAAGATCATACAAGGGACAATACCATTAGTGACATGGACACTGTCAGAAATGGACACACGTGTGTTTCTGTGTGCCCTCCCATCTTTCCTCCACTCTCCAATCTCCCCTCCCCTGTTCCCCCTCCCCCCCGTCCTCCACTCTCCCTTCCCCCCCCCCCCTGTTCCCCCTCCCTCCCTAGGTGAGGGTGGGAAGGAGAGAGATTACATAAAGAGGGGGTGGGGGGAGAGGAGGTGAGGGTGGGGGGGGGACATGGGTAGAGAGTAGGTGAGGGTGCTAACAGAGGAGGTGGGGGGAGAGAGTAGGTGAAGAGGATGGAATTAGAGGAGGTGGGGGAGAGGAGTTGAGGGTGGGGGGAGGGGAGACGAGGTGAGCGTGGGTGGAGAGGAGATGGGGGAGAGAGAAGGTGAAGGTAGGAAGGGGGGAGGTGGGGGAGAGAATAGGTGAGGGTTGGAAGGGGGGGAGTTGGGGGAGAGAGTAGGTGAGGGTTGGAAGCGGGGAGGTGGGGGAGAGAATAGGTGAGGGTTTGAAGGGGGAGGTGGGGGAGAGAGTAGTTGAGGCTTGGAAAGGGGGAGTTGGGGAGAGAGTATGTGAGGGTTGGCAGGGGGGAGGTGGGGGAGAGAGTAGGTGAGGGTTTGAAGGGGGGAGGTGGGGGAGAGAGTAGGTGAGGGTTGGAAGGGGGGAGGTGGGAGAGAGAGTATGCCAAGGTTGGAAGGGGGGAGTTGGGGGAGAAAGTAGGTGAGGGTTGGAAGAGGGGAGGTGGGGAGAGAGTAGGTGAGGCTGCATTCTGTATCCCCCTTCAGAGGATACAGAATACAGCCACTCGTCTGGTTTTCAACCTATCCAGACGCTGTCATGTCACCCCACTCCTCATCGCCCTCCACTGGCTTCCCGTCATGGCCCGCATCAGATTCAAGACCCTGGTGCTGACCTTCCAGGCTGTAAACAGGACTGCCCCGACCTGTATTTGTGGGGGTTAGGAGCGTTGTTCACCTGTTTCAGGAAGTAGTCGACTGGAAATTCCAGAGCCCTATGGAGAGCGAAGGGGGGGGGGGGGGGGGGGGGGGAGGGGGAAGCTACTATTTTGACAAGGTTAGCTGTGCACCGTTAACGTTTTAAAGTGAACCTGTGCCTCCGGATAGTGTAGCGCACAGGGATGTTAAGATAACACATGGTGACATTAGGGTATAATATATTTTTTTTTTGACACTTTCAGTATCGGTCTAAGTGATTAGTCCAGCTGCTACTCTCGATTGCTGATCAGAATCACCGCCCAATCAACACAAATCTATTTTCAATGGCCCTGCTTTCAAGTTTCAAGTACTAACCCTACGTGGACAAGTGCCCCCTTAATGAATATGTTTTTAGCTAACTTAGCAAGATAGACAGATGCCGACTAATTTATTGTTACTTTTGTTAACTATGACAAGTGACTAACTTGCTGCAACTTTAACTTGCTCTGCTCATCAGATGCCTGTAATCTCACACTGGACCCAAACACAGTAAACAGAGACCTCTCTCTGTCTGAGGAGAACAGAAAGGTGACAAGGAGAACAACGAAGAGCAAAGTGGTCTCATGGGGGATAATGATGCCGGAGGAGGAGGAGGAGGAGGAGGAGGAACCGTATCCTGATCACCCAGAGAGATTTGACTTCCATCCACAAGTGCTGTGTAGAGAGGGTCTGTCTGGACGCTGTTACTGGGAGGTAGAGAGGAGTGGAGGAGGGGTTGGTTTAGCAGTGACATATAAAAGAATCAGCAGGAAAGGAAATGGTTATGACTGTAGGATTGGATACAATAAAAATTCCTGGTGTCTGTACTGGGATAGTAAGAATTACCATGCCTGTCACAATAAGAAGGGCACTGCCATACCCGCCCCCCCCTCCCACAGAGTAGGAGTGTATCTGGACTGGCCAGCCGGCACTCTGTCCTTCTACACAGTCTCCTCTGACACACTGACCCCCCTGCACACCTTCCACAGCACATTCACTGAGCCCCTCTATCCTGTGTTCTGGCTTTACCCTTACCCTGACTCCTCAGTGTCCCTGTGTCAGGTAGAATAGCCCACACACACTCTCACACACTGTGCTCACATAGATGCTACTGAAGATTGAACTGTGTACAGTTGGAATCGATCTCCCACAGTGTTTGTCAATATTGGTGTGTTGAATGTTTGTTTATTTTAATTGTTGACAAACAACAATCCTGTGTTTGATTTCTCTCCCACAGCCCCACCTCTTGCCTCCTTGATCCAACTGACTCTCTCTCTCCCCCACCCTTCTACCTTCTCTCTCTCTCTACCCCACCCTCCCACCTTCTCTCTCTCTCCCCCACCCTCCTACCTTCTCTCTCTCACCCACCTTCTCTCTCCCCCCACACTCCTACCTTCGCTCTCTCTCCTCACCCTCCTACCTTCTCTCTCCCCCACCCTTCTACCCTCTCTCTCTCTCTCTCTCTCTCTCCCCCACACCTTCCTACCTTCTCTCTCTCTCTCCCCCACCCTTCTACCTTCTTTGTCTCTCCCCCACCTTCCTAACTTCTCCCTCCCTTCTAGCCTCCGACTCCCTCTCTCCCTCCACCTCTACTACCCTACCTCTCCCTCCCTCTCTCTCCCCCTCCCCCTCTCTATCAATCTCTATCCCACCCTCCCTCTCTCCTTCCCTCACCCTCTTTGTCTCTTCTCCCTCCCTCTGTCCATCTTTCCCATCCAACTCTTCTCCCTCTCCCTTCTCTCTCCCTCCCTATCCTTCCCCCTCCCTTCTTTCTCTTGGTCTCTCGCTCCCCCCCTCCCTCCCCCTTCTCTCATCCCCCATCTTTCTCCCTCTCTGTTTATCCCCCTCCCTCCCTCTCTCCTTCCAGCCTGCCTTCCTTTCTATCCATCTCTCTCCCACCCTACCTCACTCTCTTCCCCCTCTCTACCTTCTTCCCTGCCTCCCCCTCCCTCCCTGTCTCCCTTTCTACCTCCATGTCTCGCTCCCTTTTTCTCCCTCTCTCTATCTCCCATCTCCTCTATCTCTGTCCCTGCCCCTGTCTCTCTCGCTCTCTCTTTCCCTCCATCACCGCCCCTCCCTCTCTATGTCCATCCCTCCCTTTTTTTAAATCATTCCCATGCTACCTCCCTCTCTTTCTCTCCCTCACCCTCTCCCTCTCTTAACAAGCACAGCAGGAGCATCCAACCCTGACAGAAACACAGTTAGTGAACATTAGTCAGTTTAAACTCAAACTGTGTGGAGGTTGAACATTGATGATCAGTTCCAAATATGCTTTAAATCAGATTTTTTTTTTCTTACTTTCCCACAGGACCAAAATGACTCTTATTGAGGGCCTTGTTGCTCTGTTTGTCTGCTTCTAACCCAGTTTGGAGTGTTTGTACTCACAGTGAGGTGTTTATTATTACTTTCTTACCTACAGGGACACTATTACATCTTTGAGATGCATGCCATGTCATTGTAACTAGTTTAACTGAATGCTCTTGTGGTTCTTCCCTTTGGCACTTGTTTGGTTTCACTCGATGTATGTTTCATAATGTGACAACCTGCAATGTTTGGGGTCTATCATGTTGTTATGATCAGTGACTGATGCTCTTTTTGTAAAGCTCTCTCTTGGAAGTCCATTTGGATGACAGCATCAGCTCAATTAATACATGTGAATGTAAATCAAGCTTAAAAGGTTCTTGTATAAATTGTATGTATTGTATGTGTCAAGTTCTTCCCTTTTTTGTGCAGTCTCCACTTGAAGGAGTTGGAATCTATCACAGAGTAGCTGGGCTTCACTCAAATAACCACACTTTTTCTCTTCCTTTTTATCTTCCTTTATTTTCCGATTTCAAGGTTTCAGGTAGGTTGTTTGGGTAGTAGGTAGCTAATGAGCTGGTTAGTTAGGTGAAAAACCTTGTGAAACAATAAACAAGAAAAAGGTTGTTTTTACAATGTCTGGACAATATACATTTTTAACAATTAATACCTTTTCCTCTTAAATTAAACAAGGTGCAACATAAATTATCCCACTGTCATCATTATCAATGTATTCAGGGATTTTCTTAACTTAATATTACAGACTTTAAACATTCTATATTTTTACTTATATTTAAATAATGTCACCATAATAATACAACAACATAATAATAATTTTAACTTACTTATCTGTAATTTATAAGCTCAGTAACAATCATGTTCTTAGCTTAAACAATCATGACATCATTTAACTATGAATGTGAATCAAACATTATCACAGACTGGCATTTATAGGGTTAACCACGGCACTGCCGGTTCGGCCCCGTGGCTAACACTAGCAGCTCTCGCCTGCACAAACATTTCACTTTAATTGTCCACAGTCTCTCCTGATGGGCTCGGTGTCTTACCGGCTGCCTCTCTGGCGTTTGTAGACTCGTTTGCACGGGATCATATATTTTTTGAACTGAGCGCTGCTCCAGTCGCGTCTTGTTCCTTCACTTCATTCAGTAGTTGTTGGGTGCCGCCTCTTTTATAGTCCGTGCGGCAACTCGGACTGCCGAAAGGTTCCTTCCCAGCTTGCGACATGAGTTTATTAATTACTTCTTTAGTTTGACTTCACACCTCCCACTCGATCTTCGCCTGGAAAGGTGTGAAGATCGACAGCTTCAAAGGCAAACTTGGTTCTCCTTTCCCTGCTGCTTTTAGCTTTCTGTCTGTTCCTCCGCAGGTAATAGGACAACGAGCCGCCTGACGTCCCTGTGAAGGACGGTGGCTTGGATCTTTTCCCTTCTGATTTCAGGAATTGACTTGCCTTTCAGAGCTCTCGTGACAGGGACACAGTAGCTTGGGAAAATTCTTACATTTACATCCCTTACAACGCCTTTATCATCTGGAGTCGTGCTGATGACTCTGCCCAGCTTGAACTGCCCTCGTAGTGCATTTTGGTCACACAGCCACACAACATCTCCAATGGCAACATTCCTTTGTCCAGTATGCCACTTGCTTCGGACAAATAAGTTTGGACCAGCGAGTTGGCTCCAGCTCCTCCAGAACTTGGTCACCTCCGACTGCATAGCTCTCAGTCTTTTGTACGGGTAGTTGTGAAAGTCGAAGGTTTTCAAGTCCCCACTTTGAGAGGCCCGGCCTAGTAGGAGAGTGTTGGGTGTGACATACTGAATGCAGTCTTCTCGACTTTGTATTCTTGCGTCAATTGGGCGCTCATTTGCCAGGTTGGCTGCGATGTAAAGAGTTGTCTGGAACTCACTGTAGCTTAGTGAAGCCTCATTCCCAAGATTCTGGAATGCCCTCTTTACAATTCGCACAGCAGCTTCTGCAGCACCATTCCTGTGTGGCGAATCGGCTGGAAGGATTTTCCACTGCCACTCAGTTCCATTCCTTGCTGCCATTTCCTCCAGGTGTGCTTTGTCTAGGTCCAAAAACCTGTAGAGTTCCTCAAGGACTGGTTTCGCTCCAATAAAATTGGTGCCTGGGTCCGACCACATCTTTCTTGGATGACCTCTGATTGCTGTGAACCTTTGATAAGCCATTAGGAAACTTTCAGTTGACAGGGTGTTTGCCAGCTCGGTGTGAATGGCTCTGCTTGCCATGCAGCAAAAGACAACTCCCCAAACCTTTAGTGTCACTCTTTTCTTGACGTCATCTTTAACTTGGTAAGGGCCAAAGAGGTCAACTGATGTGAATTCAAATGGTGCAGCAGGTTCAGTCCTTTCTGGCGGCAAGTCAGCCATTATTTGTTGACAAGTCTTTGCTCTTGCTTTCCTGCAGACCATGCAACCATCAACAACTTTTTGTGCAATCCTCCTCCCTTTAATGACCCACGCCTTCCTCCTCATCTTTAGGAGGGTTCCAGCCACTCCCTCATGACCTTCATTGTGGGCCTCTCGAGCTATCAGCTTGGACACCCAGGCGTCATAGGGTAAGAGGGGGATGCTAACTTGAGCTTCTTTGAAGCTTTGCACTCTGCCTCCACAGACCAGTAGCCCAGTGTCTCTGTCTTTGTGGACCACAAGCCTGTCTAACGTGGTGCCAGGGAAGGTTGTGTTTCCTTGTGCTGCAAGGAAAATGTCTCTCAGGGCATCCTCTCGTTCCCTTACAGAGATGACTCCTGTGGAGGAGATTGCCTCCCACTTTGGACTCTCCATAGCTTGACTTTGTTTGCCAAACTGTTTTGCCGCTCTCCAGATCCATGCAACTGTCTTTACCAGACGGCTCAGAGTGCTGTATCTCCTGACATCCACCAGTGTTTGGATTGCTGACCCTGCAGCTGGCCTTCTGTGCTCTGTTTGTGCCTCCTGTTTCAGTTTGTGTTCCACTTGCTGCTTCTTAGCCTGAGCCCTGGTCAGAGCGGCAACAAATGCTTTCTTTTGAAGTTTGGCGACGTTCTCCCTGGCAGTGGCTGCGAGTTCTTTGGCTGATGTGATTGGCCACTCCTCCACTGGCAAGCTTAGAAACTGGGGACCTTTTTGCCACTCTGAGCCCTCATCGAGGTCTTGATGGCTGGCTCCTCTTGTTATAACGTCGGCAATGTTTTGTGGGCCAGGAATCCACCACCAGTCCTGGACCCGTGTGTTGCTTTGAATCTCCCCGATCCTATTTGCAAAGAATGTCTGATAGCCATAGCTTTCCCGCTGTATTGCACCAAGGATGGTCTGGCTATCAACAAAATGGTACCACCTTTGAACCTGGATTCGGCTGTGCAGTTCAAAGTACTTTTTTAGCCTTGAGGCAAACACTGCTCCACACATTTCTGCTTTGACAGCATCCCCTCCTTGATCCAATGGAGTAAGTTTTGCTTTGGACTCCACCAGCCGGATGACCGGGCCCTGGTCTGAACTCCATCGGAGGTACATCACCGCTCCATAAGCATGCTCGCTACCATCAGAGAGTGTGATCGCCAGGGGACCATCAGTAAAGCTTGGGGGAGTCAGTGCTCTGGTAAACTTGACTTTGGCAAGTTGGCCGTACTCCTCAAAGAGCTTTATTGCATCCTCCCTGAGTGCATCTGAGAGCGCTGTATCCCATGAGTCCTTCACAGGTGCACTTCCACCCTTTGCTTCCTGGAATGCCCTCCGTACCAGGATAGCTCCCTTCTGCTTGACGGGAGTTACCAGGCCGATTGGATCATACAGCCCTGACACTTGGCTCAGCAGTGCTCGCCGAGTCAGGGGGTTGGGCGTTTGGGCTCTTATTTGCTCCTGCAGAAGGTCTTGGCCGAGTCTCATCTTTTTCTTCCTCCTTGAGAAGTTTATTCCCACCATGACATGGAGTTTGTCCTCTTCTACCATGTATCCAAGGCCGAGTGCCTTATTGTCCTCGTCTCGCATCTGGTTGGGTAAGACCATGGTCTCTCCCACAGCCTTTTCCAGCTTGTCACTGCACTCTTTCCTCCCACTTTGCTCAGAATAGACCCAAGGTTTGAGCTCGAACCCTCCAGCTTTCAGAATCTGTTGCACATTCGCTGTGATGGTTTTCAGCTGGTTTAAGTCATTGTGGGACGTGAGAATGTCATCAACGTAGCTGTCTTCTTGGATAACCTGCCGTTCCTCTTTGAGGTGAGTGAAAGGTGGGAGGTTGGCAGTTTCACGCATTGCAAGCTGTGCGATGCATCCTGCTGGCTTGTCACCGATGTTTACCCTGGTGATTGCATATTCCCCCAGCTCTTCGTCCTCTGAATCACGCCAAAGGAATCTATGCAGGTGCATCTCCTTTTCTTCCAGCCAGACTGAGTTGTACATCTTTTTTATGTCCCCCAGAGCAGCATGCACTCCACCCCTGAATCTCAGAAGAACTGCACGAATCTGGTTAAGGACATCTGGGCCTTTCATCAGTAGGTCGTTCAGGCTCACACCTCTGAACTTTTGACTACTGTTCCAAACAAGTCTCACAGGGGTTGTGACTGAGTGGGGGTTTGGAGCAATGAGGTGACTCACATACCATACTGGTCCATGCCAGCTGATCACTGTCTCTCTGGATAACTTGGCTGCAGCTTTTCGATGTATCATGTCATGGACTCGAGCAGTATAGGCGACTTTCCATTCAGGTTCTTTTGCCAGTTGCTTTTCCGTCCTGAGGAATGTGGCCTCCACAATCCTTTTATTGTTCGGCAGGGAGTCTGGGTCCTCCACCCATGGATATCTGGCATGCCAGTGTGGTTCTTTGCTGTGGGCGTCTCCTGTGACGTAGGTAAGACCATCTTTCACCACTTGGAGTTCTCGCTCCTCAGCAAGAGTCATTTCTTTGCCACCCGGCTGACAGTTCCCACAGCGGCAGCCTCCACACTTTGGCTCACATCCTGCACCAATGCTGTCCCATCTCCACCACTTTAGAAAGTCTTGGTTGGTGGCCGAAGTGCTTGATTCACAGAGCTGGATGGTGCCTTGATTTTTTGCCAGCGGACGCTCTGGGACCATGCTGGTGAGCTGTTCCTCATATCTTGCAGCCGCTGCTCTCATCGACCTTGCGAAGTGTGTCTTGGACATGTGGGCTGACACGGTGAGTTCTTCAAAGAGTTCAGGATGCGTTCCTCCCACTGTTCTCCCCAGTGGACCGTCCCACAGCACAAGGTCTCCAACAGCTCTGATCCTCTGTGGCGCTAGCTGACCTTCTTTGTGGCTAATGAGCAGACTTATTTCTTTAGGTCTCCGGAGATCATCCAGTTGTACATCTGGGAAGAATCTCTGGAGTTGCTTTGGTGCCACATGTTTGTGTATCTCTGCAATGCTGTCAAGTCCATAACACACCAATTGGTGGGCTCTGAGAGTGCCTTTTGGTGTCTTCACTCTGATCTTGAGGAGGTATCGTTTTGTCTCTACACAAACCTCCATACCCCCAACTCCATGGACGACAAGTGTGACTTTTTCATTTTTTAGGTTTAGCCTGCTTGCAGTCTTGTGGGTTATGTAATTGGTGTCAGAAGCCAAATCGATTAATGTTCCAATTTTCTGCCCAGCGTTTGCTGTGACCTCAACAAGCATCATCAGTACTGGCAGCTCTTGAAGTCCGCTTTCCCGTAAAAGGCTTGGTTGGTCTTTGACAGTATTGAAAACTCTGGATGCAGTGTTGGAAAACACATTTCGGCATTGGTTTGCCAATTCAGGTGAGAGTTTCCCGAAGAAATCCTCCTGCTCCTCTGTGTACTTCCTCCTGCCTTTATCCCCTTCCGGACCGAACCTGCTCCTCTTCTGACCCTTGCTGCCTTTCTTTGCCTCAGCATTGGGGCACAGATAGAAGTGGTGCTCAGGAGTATCTGCATCCCTGCAGTCCTGGTTTCTGCACAGGAATCCAGGTTTGCACTGTGAGCCATCGCCATGAACCTCCAAACATCTCTTGCATGCTCCCAAACTTTTTACTGCAGCTCTCTTCTCTGCTAGTTTTAGTGCTCGGAACTGTCTGCAAAAATAGATCTTCCTCTTGTGTTTCACATCACCGCAGACCACACACCCTTCTTGGTCGTTGCCTGATTTGGTTGACTTGGTTCTGGCATATCTTGGCTCTACCTTGGTTTCTCTCTTGCTTGGCTCTTCCTCCTTCAGTTGTTCAAGCTGTTCATATATGCTTTCCTGGTCTTTGAGGAATGCCAAGAGACTGTCAAACCGATTTCTTGATGTCACATCATTCCTTCTGTCAGCTGCATACACAAGCCATTCCTTCTTGAGTGTCTCCGGGAGTTTACTTTCAATGGACTTCGTCACAAGGGGATTTTTAATAGCACCTGTGTCTCCAAGGTCACTCAAATCTTGAAGTGCTTTTTCCACAGCTTGAATTAAGTCGACGATTTTCCGTGGCTGGTGACTTTTGACAGCTGGCATCTTCTGTATCTCCTCCACTATTTCTATGGCAATGGATGTTTGGTTGCCGTAGCGGTTCTCTAGCACACGGAAGATGTCATCAGACGTGTTGTAAGCCGTGAGCCGAAGGTCTCGTGTGATTTTATCCTCCAGGCTGTCTAGTAGCTGGACCTTTTTCACCTCTTTTGAGCCAGTTGGCTCCCCCTGACTCTGCAGCGCTTCCCAGTCCTTTTCCCACCTGTGAAAATCACGTTTGATGCCACCAAACTTGGGGAGGGCTGTTGGCTTTAACTTGATGGTTGGTATGCGATAATTAGATGTAGCTCCCACCTGGACTTGTCTTTCAATATCCTCCTTTATGGTTGCTTGTATGAAGTCAGCCTTTCTGGAGACCATCAAGGGGACGTGAAGTTCGAGCCCTCTCACATGACTCTGTAGGTCCTCTTGAGCCTCTGGTGGGGCCCACTGTTTCCACCGGCCATGCGTGTCCTTTGCTGTCACTACCAACCCTTTAAGCTGGTCCAGCATGAATTCATACGCTTCCTGGTTAATGTTCGGTTGCACAGCAGCGACGCGGTCGCACGTGGCCTCTGCTGCTTGTAGTGCTATAGACATTTCACTACTTCCAAAACTGACCCAAAGAGTCTCCTGGATCAACCTCTTGACCTCCCTCAGCTTCTCTTGGCACTCATTTGTAGTTTTTTCCAGGTCGGCTTTTTGCTGCTGAGTTAACGTGACTTCAACCGTTTCCAGCTCTGCTTCGAGATCTGCAATAAAGCCAGCTTCCAGCTCATCATTTGCCTCCATGACTTTCTCTCCTACTGCCTTGAGTTTGCTGAAACTGTCTCTGAGTTCTTCTTCAGACATATCTGTATATGACCGGGTTATACTGTTGACCAGACGTGAAAACACTCTTTTGGCTGTCGTTCTTTCAAGTTTCAATTGTTCAACTGATTTCCCAACTTCTTGACTAGCCATGTTTACTTTTATTTTAAGGTTCTTTAACTGTGAATTTGAAAAGTGGTGGGGGTAGGTGCAACTCTCCAATGGTCCTTTACTGTTGCTTATGGTGCTTTAATGTTGCTTTATGCTCCACTTCTCTTCCTTCCAGGATTCCAGGTTTTTGCTCCTGCTGTTCCAGCTTTAAGCTCCTGTACTTTTCCTGGCCAGCTTTATGGTACTGGCGGTTTTTCACTGTCAAGTTCTTCCCTTTTTAGTGCAGTCTCCACTTGAAGGAGTTGGAATCTATCACAGAGTAGCTGGGCTTCACTCAAATAACCACACTTTTTCTCTTCCTTTTTATCTTCCTTTATTTTCCGATTTCAAGGTTTCAGGTAGGTTGTTTGGGTAGTAGGTAGCTAATTAGCTAGTTAGTTAGGTGAAAAACCTTGTGAACAATAAACAAGAAAAAGGTTGTTTTTACAATGTCTGGACAATATACATTTTTAACAATTAATACCTTTTCCTCTTAAATTAAACAAGGTGCAACATAAATTATCCCACTGTCATCATTTCAATGTATTCAGGGATTTTCTTAACTTAATATTACAGACTTTAAACATTCTATATTTTTACTTATATTTAAATAATGTCACCATAATAATACAATATCATAATAATTTTAACTTACTTATCTGTAATTTATAAGCTCAGTACCAATCATGTTCTTAGCTTAAACAATCATGACATCATTTAACTATGAATGTGAATCAAACATTATCACAGACTGGCATTTATAGGGTTAACCACGGCACTGCCGGTTCGGCCCCGTGGCTAACACTAGCAGCTCTCGCCTGCACAAACATTTCACTTTAATTGTCCACAGTCTCTCCTGATGGGCTCGGTGTCTTACCGGCTGCCTCTCTGGCGTTTGTAGACTCGTTTGCACGGGATCATATATTTTTTGAACTGAGCGCTGCTCCAGTCGCGTCTTGTTCCTTCACTTCATTCAGTAGTTGTTGGGTGCCGCCTCTTTTATAGTCCGTGCGGCAACTCGGACTGCCGAAAGGTTCCTTCCCAGCTTGCGACATGAGTTTATTAATTACTTCTTTAGTTTGACTTCACAGTGTGCCTGGGGTCCAAACACATTGCAAGGTTTTGCAGAACGAAGGACGTTTCATGTGCCACATGTGGTGGCAGGCATCATGCGGCCGTTTGTGAGAAACATCTAACACCACCATCTGATGCGCCAACCACCAGTGTAGACACCCTTATTACCTCAGTAATTCCCCAAGCGGCGAAGGCAGAGAACACAGTGCTGCTACAAACCGCCAAGGCATGGGTCGTAGGGCCCACAAGAAGGAAGATGGTCCGCTGCTTGCTAGATGGAGGCAGTCAGGGGAGTTTCGTGCATGAGGATGTAGTTAAGGAGCTACAGCTACCTGTTACTAGACAAGGAACGCTTACTCTTCATACATTTGGCTCCTCCACGCCAACGACAGTGAGTCACAGCATAGTGAAGCTCAGCTTGGAGAATGTGTGGGATAAGCAGCAGAGAATTGAAATAGAAGCTGTAGTGACCCCACAAGTGTGCACAGCGTTGATAAAGGTGCCAGGTGAACAGATCCAAAAGGAAATGAAAAGAAGAGGTCTTCAATTAGCTGACTCTGATGGAGACTATAACCCTGAACTTTCTGTGCTAATTGGCTCTGATTATTACTGGCAGATAGTGTCAGGCCGAGTTGAAAGACTGACCAGGAGCTTAGTGGCGCTAGAGAGCACCCTTGGATGGGCAGTGCAAGGCCCAATGACAGTGTCCAGCATGACAGAGTCAACGTGCATGAACACACTGCTCAGCAATGATGCACAGATTGCTAAACAATTGCATGCATTCTGGGAGCTCGAATCTCTGGGCATCACAAGTGAGAAGCCTGAGAATGCAGAGGATGCGGAAGCATTGCAACGGTTTGAAGAAACCTCTGTTTTCAAGTGCGGCCGATACCAAGTGGAGTTGCCATGGAGACAAGATCATCCACCACTGCAAGACAACTATCGCATCGCTAAAGGGAGACTGGAAAGTTTGAAAAGGAAACTAAGTAAGGATGTCACACTGTACAGCAGATACAACGAAGTCATACGAGACTATTTGAAGCAAGGAATGGCTGAGGATGTGCCAAAGGAGAACACATCCACATCACCGCAAGACAGTCAGACATACTACTTGCCCCATCATGCTGTACTGAGAGAAGACAGGGCGACAACCAAACTGCGAGTCGTGTTCGATGCTTCATCTCATGACGATGGAAGGCCCTCACTGAATGACTGTCTCTTAACAGGCCCCAATCTGAATCCTGACCTGATGAGTATCTTGATTAAGTTCAGACTGCATGAAGTTGCTTACATGGCAGACATCAAGAAGGCATTTCTGCAGATTTCACTCACAGAAAGAGATCGGGACGCTGTAAGATTCCTGTGGTTCAGAGGTCCACCGACGCCTGATAAGGATGTTAACCTGCGTGTGCTCAGAATGACGAGGGTGGTGTTTGGAGCTTCGTCAAGCCCATTCTTACTTGCAGCCACGATTAGGAAGCATTTGAGACAATATGAATCAAAACACCCTAAAGTGGTAGACATCATTAGCTCCTCACTGTATGTGGATGATTTAATTTCAAGTGTGAGTGCGGTCACAGAGGCCCATGCAGTGACGACAACGGCCAGGAACATAATGTCTGAAGCCGGCATGGAGCTATGCAAATGGATAACAAACTCTCTTGCGCTCAAAGAAAAATGGCAGGAGAGCTCGATGGATTGCGCAGCTCAACCAGAACCACATGGGTCCGTGCTGAAGGTGCTGGGCTTAGTGTGGAGACCAGACACTGATGACTTCATATTCGACCTCAGGGGGCTGCTCGATATCCTGAAAGAAAGAGAAAACACAAAGCGTAGTGTTCTGCAGTCATCAGCTCGCATTTTCGACCCATTAGGATTCCTGACACCCTTCACAATAAGAATCAAGTGCATGTTCCAAGAGATGTGGGAGAGAGGGCTTCAGTGGGACGAGGAGCTGCCACCAGACTTGACAAGGAAGTGGCGACAGTGGTGTTCAGAGCTCCCTCAACTGCACCAGGTGTCAATCCCACGATGGTACAAAACTCACATGACACAGCAGAACAACCAAGAGCTGAAGCTACATGTATTTTGTGACTCCAGCGAAAGAGCCTACAGTGCAGTCGCTTACCTTGAAGGGACAACAAAAGAAGGAGAAGTAGGCACAAGCCTGGTTGCATCCAAATCCAGAGTAGCCCCGCTCAAGAGAATGACCCTGCCACGCCTGGAGCTGATGGGTGCTGTAATAGCAGCCAGGTTAGGGAACAATCTCATGAAAGCGCTGCAGCTTGACAAAACACAACTCAGACTGTGGACAGATTCCAGGATAGTTCTGCACTGGATCTGCGGCCCTGCGCATAAGTGGAAACAGTTCGTGGCGAACAGGGTCACAGAAATTCAAACTCTAACTGACCCACGAGCCTGGTCTCACTGCAAGGGGAAGCTAAATCCAGCTGACCTTCCCACTAGAGGACTAACAGTACAGGAGCTGAGGCAGAGCACATTGTGGTGGAATGGACCTAATCTTCTAATGACAGCTGATCGCTCAGAGAGTAATCCAGAAGATGTTCAGGAAGAGGAGGTTAAAGCTGAACGCCGGTCCAAACACCAGATTGCAGTACAAGTTGTTCAGCAAGAACCAGGTTTCCAGAGCCCTGTTTTATGCCTAGAAAGGTACAGCAAACTCAGAACATTGCTTCGGGTGACCGCCTGGATCAAGAGATTCATCACTAATGCGTGCTCAAGATCCAAAGGGAGTGGTGAGCTGACAGCAGAAGAGCTGAATGAAGCAGAAAAATATTGGATAAAGATGATTCAGAGAGAGAGTTTTAGCTCAGACATGGATTTGCTGAAGGCAGGGAAATGCCCCAAAACTGACTCCAGGATACGCGAGCTTAAACCATTCCTGGATGAAGATGGGTTGATTAGTGTTGGAGGAAGGCTACAACATTCTGACCTCTCTTACCGAGAAAAACACCCTTGGATTTTGCCTAACAAGCACCAGTATACCAAACTGTTGGTGCAGTATCAACATGAGCAAATATGCCATGCAGGTGTTCAAGAGACCTTAGTGCAGATTAGAGAGAAATATTGGATTCTCAGGGGACGGCAAGTAGTGAAAGGGGTTGTGTCCAGATGTATATTCTGCCGAAGATTCAGGGCAAAACCCGGACAACAGACTACTGCACCGTTGCCAAGGGACAGAATAACCGAATCACCACCGTTCGAAGTTACAGGAGTGGACTTTGCAGGGCCGCTCTATGTGAAGGTTCAGAGCTCAATGGCCAAGGCGTACATAGCACTGTTCACTTGTGCAGTAACACGAGCAGTCCATTTAGAGTTGGTCTCAAACATGTCCACAGAACACTTGTTACTAGCTCTAAAACGATTCATCTCCAGAAGAGGATTATGTAAGGTGATCTACTCAGATAATGCCAAAACCTTTAAGAGGGCAGATCAAGATTTGAAGGAGCTCTGGAATCGCATTAAAGATCCACAACTACGAGAGTTCTTCTCAGAAAAGGGCATCACCTGGCGGTTCATCATTGAAAGAGCAGCCTGGTGGGGTGGATTCTGGGAGCGGCTTGTTAGATCAGTCAAAACCATTCTCAGAAAGGTGCTTGGAAGAGCGAAACTCAACTTTGAAGAGATGTGCACAATTCTGACTGAAGCTGAAGCCATAATAAACTCAAGACCGCTCACCTATGCACCTAATGACGTGAATGAGCCAGAGCCACTGACCCCTGCCCACTTCTTGGTGGGTCAGAGACTGACTTGCTTGCCTCATAAGTCGTTTCCCACTGAGATTAACCATCCAACAGCCAGCAGGGAGGAGATGACCAAGAGGTGGCGCTACAGACAACGACTTGTGACCAACTTCTGGAACCGCTGGCAGAGGGAATATCTGCTGGATCTGAAGTCGGCCCATCGCTGCGACACCCCACAGCCTTCTTCGCTGAAGGTTGGAGATGTTGCACTCATTGGCGAGGACAATGCCCCCAGGCAGAGCTGGAAGCTGGGGAAAATTGAAGAACTGTTTCCTGGTCGTGATGGCCTGGTGAGGTCATGTGCAGTTCGCACCTGCACCGGGACTGTTCTGCGGAGGCCCATCCAGCTTTTGTATCCTTTGGAAATTGTATAAACTGTAGTTTATGGGGGGGGAGGATGTTGAGAATTATTTTCTTTAGACAATTTATTTCAAGCAAATTGATTTAGAATGATTTGATTTGAATAAGGCAACAGTCATACAGCAATTTGAGTTATGTTAGATTAATGGGAGACTGTATGTTATATGATTTACCGGATTTATCTTTACAGGAAATGAACCTGGACTCAATTACCCATGAGGTGTTGTGCGTGACGTGACTCACACGGGATTCGTTAAATGTTGGCCAGCACCCATACCTTTTGAGTGTGTTCGAATGTTTGTGGCGTGCGGTAACGTTAAACTGTAACCGGTATAAGTAAATTGAAGTAAAAGACGACAAACGGATTTACGTCTCCTTTCATTATTTCAAAGTCAACCATCCAGTACAATTATCCAGAACAATAACTCCCTGGTCTCCTGGATTGTAGACTACCTGACTGGCAGACCGCAACATGTGCGCTTACAGCACTGTGTGTCGGACAGTGTGGTCAGCAACACTGGGGCTCCCCAGGGAACCGTCCTCTCCCCCTTCCTCTTCACCATCTATACCACGGATTTCAGCTACCACACAGAGTCCTGCCACCTTCAGAAGTTCTCTGATGACTCTGCTGTGGTGGGCTGTATCAGTGACGGGGAGGAGGCCGAGTACAGGACTGTGGTGGGGAACTTTGTCGCATGGTGTGAGCGAAATCATCTGCAGCTTAATGCGGCTAAGTGCAAGGAGCTGGTCATCGACCTGAGAAGGACCAGGACAACAGTGACCCCTGTCCACATTCAGGAGGTCAGGGTGGACACCGTGGAGGATTACAAGTACCTTGGTGTTCACTTGGACAACAAACTGGACTGGGCTAAGAACACTCAAGCCGTCTACAAGAAGGGCCAAAGCCGCCTCTACTTTCTGAGGAGGCTGAGGTCCTTCGATGTCTGCCGGACAATGCTTAGGATGTTCTACGAGTCTGTGGTAGCCAGTGCTATCCTCTATGCTGTTGCCTGCTGGGGCAGCAGGCTGAGGGCAGCGGATGCCAACAGGCTCAACAAACTTATCCGGAAGGCCGGTGACATTGTGGGGGTAGAGCTGGACTCTCTGGCAGTGGTGTCGGAGAGGAGGATGCTGGCCAAACTCAACGCCATCCTGGACAGTACCTCCCACCCACTCCACAATGTGCTGGTCGGACAAAGGAGTACTTTCAGCGGGAGACTCATCCTCCCAAAATGCACCACGGAGCGCCACAGGAAGTCATTCCTGCCTGTGGCCATCAAACTTTACAATTCCCACACTAGTAGTTTGTAAGCCAACTGTATATCCTGTGAAATAGCATAACATCCAGGGATATAACAATGGACATTAGGCAATAGTCGGACACAACTTCTGTAACATAACTACATATTTGGCAATATTCTGGTACAACTGTATATAACCATGTATATTCGGCTAATAACCTGCAAATCCTGTATATCCTGTATATGCTGCAAATAACTGTAAATCCTGTACATCACAATTACTTGCATAATTGTAATTGAATTGTATAGATTATAAGGGTATAGTCTGTAACCTGCACTTTATCCTGGACATACTGTATATTCTGCTGTACATTCTGCACATTCTGTACAAAACTGAAAATCATGTACATTCTAATATAATACTGTATATTATACAAGACCATTACTGTATAATTGTAAATGTATAGCTTCTGTACATAATCATTATGCTCCCTGGGAGGATTCACCTCACCCACCATTTTTTTTACTTATTGTTATTGACCCCACCCCCTATCCCTGTGTACACTTTTTAATCTTTTACCTCACACCCTTACCCTTGTGTGCTTTGCGAGACTGTGTGCCGTTGATACAAAGGAGTTTCCCTCGGGATCAATAAAGTAATCTGAATCTGAATCTGAATCAAGTTTTATTTCACGAACCGCCACCATTTCGGAACAGTTTGTTGTTTTTGCTGATAGACAAATCAGAGTTCATAAACTCTCTCGAAGTTCATGGTTCATTACCCTGTACTTGTACCTGTGTAATGACACTAAAGTTGAATCCAATCTAATCTAAAAACTGTGTGTCTGAGCAAGGTTTAGAGGTGTGAAAGGCTTAACAGAATGGTAGAGCATCTGAGCATGGTGTAGAGGTTAGAGTGCTTGCTTAGTGATAGAGAGGACCCAGGTTCAAACCCAGACAAAGACAAAATCAGGTTTGGTCCTCTGGTCCTCGAGAGCCACAGTCCTGAAGGTTTTAGTCCTGATTCTGATGACCGGGTCGTTATCGAAGGTCCGCGGAAGAGGCATCATTCGAATCAGGTGTGCCGGAGCAGGGAAACATCTAAAACCTTCGGGACTGTGGTTCTTGAGGACCAGGGTTTGGACACCCCTTGGTCTAGACCGGGGAGTCAGGTGCCTCAGCGGGTTAAGGCGTTGGGCTAGTGTGGTCACACATCTTGGTCACCTAGAGAGAGATGGAATACGACACCGGTCAGACGAGCACAGGACAGGAAACCTTGTCTGTCTTTGAAACACCTCCTCTCTTGATTGGTGGGGGGGTTTGGATGGTAGGATGTGAGCGGGACGTGAGGCTAACTGGAGGTGGTGAGGTACAACGCAGAAAAGCTTTGTACAGTCTTTCTGTCTTGCTCGCTTGCTCTCTCTTTCTCATTATCTCGCTCTCTCTTTCTCTCTCTCACTCTATTTCTCATTCTCTCTTTCTCTCTCTTGCTCTTTTTCACTCTCTCTCTCTCTCTCTCTCTCTTGCACTCTATTTCTCATTCTCTCTCTCTTGCTCTCTCTCTCTCTCTCACTCTCTCTCTCTCACTCTCTCTTTCTCATTCTCTCTTTCTCATTCTCTCTCCCTCTCTCTCTCTCTCTTTCTCTCTCTCTCTCTCTCTCTCTCTGTCTCTTTCTCTAAGGTAACTGATTGGTTTCTGCAGCCTTGGAAATAAAGAGAGACAGAGAGAGAGAGAATTAACAGTTGTGTGGTACAAGACAGGAAAACCATGTTGGACACATACAATAAAATAATTACTCACTTTTTCATTTTTCCATTGTACAGTTCAGAAAGCCCCGCATTCGCTAAGGCATTAAAAAATTGCTTATTACTCGTAATGTTTCTCTCCACGGATGTCTTTAGTAAAAGGCAAAAGGCATATTCATGTTGAAGAGAAACCAGAGCGTACTGATGTCTGAAGGAAAGCATCTAGGCATAGACTCTTGGCCATGACTGAGCAGTCAATGGTTTGACGTTGTGTGTGTGTGTGTGTGTATTTGTGTGTGGGGATAACCACACTAGCTTAGTAGTATTTATGAACTTGTTTAAAAGAGATAGTTGTGCACCATAGCCTATATCAGTGTGTCTAATATTACATGGCTTTTTTTTGTCTGCATGCACACAAAATGCATGATGGGAATTAACAGTTGTGTGGTACAAGACAGGAAAACCATGTTGGACACGCATACTATGAAACAATTACTCTTTTTTCAGTTTTCTATTGTACAGTTTAAAAAGCCCCGCATTCGCTAGGGAATCAAAAAATTACATATTACTCGTAATGTTTCTCTCCACGGATGTCTTTAGTAAAAGGCGAAAGGCATATTCGTGTTGAAGAGAAACCAGAGCGTACTGATGTCTGAAGGAAAGCATCTAGGCATAGACTCTTGGCCATGACTGAGCAGTCAATGGTTTGACGTTGCGTTTTTGTGATTGTGTGTGTATATTTGTGTGTGGGGATAACCACACTAGCTTAGTAGTATTCATAAACTGGTTTAAAAGAGATAGTTGTGCACCATAGCCTACATCAGTATGTCCAATAATAGATGGCTTTTCTTTAGTCTGCATACACACAAAGTGCATGATGGGAATTAACAGTTGTGTGGTACAAGACAGGAAAACCATGCGGTATTTTTTACTTATATTTTGATCTTTTGAATAATAGTTTTGAAAATTCCACGATGCACGAGACCGCGAAACTTGAACTGCAAACTGGCGAGGGGTTAGTGTACTGTGTGTCAATGTGTTTTTGTCATGATTTTGATTGCATTCATTTCGCTGTTTCCGGGTCGTTGAGACCCACCACGTTGTCTATTATACCAACCCCACGCTGCCTCTGGGTCATTTACCTGCACCTGGGCCCTGTAGAGCAACGGTAGCCTGTCTAACTCTACATCATGCATGGGGTTCCACTGGGGGAGTTCAACTGCTTGCCACTCTGCATGCCCACAATGATCGCATAGCATTTTGAGCCATGTGTCGCCTCTTCACACCACTTACTGGCTGTCAAAGCATTGAGACAGCATTAGCACCATCCAAAAGTGGCAGCGGTGGGATTTGAACCCACGCCTCCGGAGAGACTGGAGCCTTAATCCAGCGCCTTAGACCGCTCGGCCACGCTACCACACTGACTCACTCCATCTGATAACTTGAGCAGTATGCAGAAGTGTCAGTGCTGGGATTCTCACCTCCACCTTTGGAGAGACTGGAGCCTTATCCTCTACGCCAGTGATACTCACTATCTTTTTCACAAGAGCCACATTGGCCGAGCAAAATCAAGGGAAGAGCCACTTTTACGACACACCCCCTTTTGCAAATGTTAATTTCTACATTTACATTCCATGTCCCACAAAAAAAGAAACAACACAGCCAATACATTTTCAATTAAGACCATATTTATCTTAATACTGGGATGAGCGGAAACTGGCATGCATGTCCTTGACTTTCTTCATGTTGTATTTGTAGTTTGTTGTTGCAATCACAGTGAGGCATTCAAGATGAGCATGGGTCAGTCAGTTTTTTGTCAGTTTCCTCTTGATAGTGTTCACGGTGGAAAATGTTGACTCACAGGTGTATGTGCTCATGAAGAAAGACATCACTTTCTGTGCAAATGGTTTCAAACTGGGAAAGTCTGCTTCAGAAACCAAACTCCAGAAGTGGCCAACACCTGGGGGGTATTGCACGAAAGTAGAATAAAGAAAGCCAGAATAACTGAGCAAGCGCGGCTTGACCTAGTCTGGCCGTCGTATCCTGGCTTAATTGGTTGCACGTTTGCCAAGCCAGGATGAAAAGGCGCGGCTATGTCAAGCCAGATGTAGGTAGTCAGGATTAATGCGTGTTCACGGCATTCTTAAATAGACCTCGCGATCGCTCACAGAATCACCGATCAGAACATGGAAAAGAGTTACGCAACATATTTCACGGCCGCAGAACAACAGCTCCTGATGGAGTTTTATGAGGAGGAGAAGGATATTAATTAAAAAGGACAATACTCAAGCCATAATAAAAGAAAGAGAATAAACCTGGCAGACAATAGCGGGCCGGATTAATGCGTTAGTATTCAAAAAGTGTACAATCCTCTGGAGCTGTCATAATTGGGCTACAATTAAGCATGTCCATAAGTTTAACTTTTTCTGCGAATGTTACGTAGGTGTACAGCCACAGTAAATATTACAGTAAACCGCAACTTTATTGATGCACAGGTAGAGAAGACGCGGAGAGACTGTTTATCCAATCAGAATGCAGAACACAATGCACGTGGCAAATCCGTGAAGTGAACCGTGATATCGCGAGGATTCACTGTACTGAACCATGATATCGCGAGGGTTCACAGTACTGAACCGTGATATAGCGATGGTTTACTGTAATGCAATAAAACATATTTATGAAACCTCGACGGCAGTTTGACAAGCAGTCTTCATCAGCATATCAATATAACACTTGGCCAGAGTAATAATAATACCACTTAAATCAATATTAAAAGACTGTTGTAGATTTAATTGAAATGAGAAATGACAATATACTAAATATGTGTAAATGTTAAATGCATTATAATTAAAATGATGCAACATATTTAAAAAGATCATGGACATGCTGTAAAACACGTGAATTCCTCACAGGATTGACTGTGGAAATGCAGGTGAATCACTAGGATTAATCTTAGCCTGGCTGTTAGCCTGGTCCGGAGCAGGCTAGCTGCGGAGAATAAATCACCATGGTAACTTGGCCAGGCTAAGTTTTATCGGCTTTCGTGCAACCGACTTGAGGCTAAATTCAGCCAGGATAACCAACATAGCCCGGCTTAATCCCTTATCCTAGTTTTGTGCAATACCCCCCTGCTCTGAGTTCATCTTGGAGAATGGTATTTGTTTGCAGCTCTATTATTTCACTCTCCAGAGTGGCACGACTACCAGGGCAGAGCTGTGTGATGTTTGGAGTGAGGGAGGACACATCCACATGGAAGGGGTTTTCAATGAATTGAAAATATCAACTTTAATCCTTTTATTTGTTTGAGGATCGCATCCTTGTTGTCAAAGTCTGTGAACAGTATTTCTGCTGAAGCCAAAAAGCAGTCTTTACTATTTCTGAGTCTGAGAACGGTGTTTTGGCCCGCGCCAAAATCCAAGCCATCTCGAAAGATGCCTTTGTTAAACGCGAAAGTGAAGCAGTGAGCTGCGCTATTTTACTCTTTCTTATTTCACTGCCAGGTGGATAACTTTCATTGAAATTTGGATGCGCAGTTTTGATATGGTGCTCCAAGTTGCTTCGTTTGAAACAGGCGTGGGTTTGTTTGCATATTAAGCACAGAGGGTTCATGCCATGAAGAACAAATAACAATTTGTCTGTCTGGCTCGCCCCCTCTCCGTCGTTTTCATGCTGATTTTCGTTTGGTGTTAGTGCTGGTTTTTGCTGGCTTGCTCTGTCCGTCGTCAATCCCCGCTTGGTGCGTAACGGCGCGCGGGTTTGCAGGCCGGCTATATTCACGCGGGACCGCAGAAAATTACTTAATTTATAGTTATTACCTATTAAGTATTATGCAGATGTTTGCGTTTGTGTTGACTGCATGTTTATGTAGTACATTTGAAAAAATGTATTGGCTGTGTTACCATATTGTTATAAGCTAGTATGCCAGTGCGAGCCACCAATTAAAGCTTGACGAGCCGCATGTGGCTCACGAGACGCGCAATGAGTATCTCTGCTCTACGCTAACTTCGAGGCCGGCTCTACGCAGGGGCAAGAGGGGGCAGTGCCCCCTCAAATAAATGTCTTGCCCCCTCAAATCAAAATTTTAGAAGTTGAGAAAGCACATGTTAATACGCTCACAAAATGAACATATTACAAGTTGACAAAACGATCTGCAGTAGCAGAAAAAGTCAGCCGAATAAGGGACACCCCCCCCCCCCCCCCCCCCCCACCCCCACCCCCACCAAA
The DNA here is from genome assembly GCA_030340665.1 of Neosalanx taihuensis. Classification (NCBI taxonomy): domain Eukaryota; kingdom Metazoa; phylum Chordata; class Actinopteri; order Osmeriformes; family Salangidae; genus Neosalanx; species Neosalanx taihuensis. The sequence goes on along the minus strand of JARGSH010000050.1, from coordinate 1,565,429 downwards.
TATCTGCCCTGGCATTTTCTGTTGCGTCTGACTGCTCCCTCATATATGCCTGTCTAGAACCGGCCCTGGCTGTCCTCATTGTCTGTGTAGCTTGCACAGTCTCTGGAGTGTTGTGACCCACCATGTTGTCTAGTATGCCACCATTGCTCTGTCTTTGGATCTGGGTTGCAACAGAAATCCAAGGATTGCGCGCCACAAGTCGCGCTGCATATTTTGAACAGGCAGCTCATGCAGGGACTTGGAGGCTGGACACTCAGATTAAGCTGCTGTGGTGACAAAGTGGAAGTGAAGCATGTGACGAGGTGGCCGAGTGGTTAAGGCGATGGACTGCTAATCCATTGTGCTTTGCACGCGTGAGTTTGAATCTCATCCTCGGCGGCAAGCTATATTCATTTTCCCTTGGTGTGAGTTGCATCAAGCTTGGCAGCGGGTGGCGATGACTCAAAAACGGCGTCCGGAATACGAGAACAAAAGGCTGATGTTTGGCTTTTTCTATATTGGGAAAAGTGATTTTGGCCACGTAAAATAAAACTTGCGTGAAAGTAAAACTAGCGTGAAAGGTTTCTGAACGTGGCCAGGGCTCTCGATGATGGTTTTAATGACAACATTAAATTAAAGCCATGCATAGGCTGGTAAGCAAACCTGGGCCTCCCACGTGGCAGACGAGAACTCTACCACTGAACCACCAATGCAACTATATTGGCTATCTATGAGGTCATGTGACACAACCTGCTCTTGCCGTCACGCCTAGGCAAGGGCAGGGAAACATGCCAGATTGCGCCAAAAGCCAAACTGATGCGCAGTGTCTGTAATGAGGATTTTCACCAGTTTAGGTGGCTGTGGTTCCATGGTGTAACGGTCAGCACTCTGGGCTCTGAATCCAGCAATCCGAGTTCAAATCTCGGTGGAACCTGGGACAGTGGTCGAGGATGCGTAACTTTTTATCGAGTCATAATGACAAGTATCAGGATTCACCATGCAACTATGTGAAGAGTGAAGGTATGTCCTCAGTCATCCGAGTAGCGCTGTGATGGCGAAGCGGGTGGAAACCAAAAGGGGCAAAAACAGTCCCTTCTCCCCGTCAGGGAATTGAACCCTGGTGTCATGTGACACAAGCCGCTCTCGCCGTCATGCCTAGGCGAGGGGAGGGAGACGTGCCAAATTGCGCCAAAAGCCAAACTGATGCGCAATGTCTGTCTAGGTGGCTGTGGTTTCATGGTGTAACGGTGTCACTAACAAGAACGGTGTCACATGGTGTCACTAACAAGAACGCAACTGGGTACAACAGCTTTCTCATCATATGCACCAAAGATCTGGAATGAACTTCAAGTCACTCTAAAGCTGAAATCACTCCCACCACTCAGTACCTTTAAAAACATGTTGCATTCAGCTCTAAAAGAACATTGCAACTGTTTTTAACCTGATGCCTTTTATTTATTTTTAATGGTTTTAATGGTTTTTAGTTGTATGTATTAGCTTGTTTTTATATAGCCTGTTATGAAGTGTAATTTTAGCATTATAGTGTAAATTGTGGTGTACTTTGTTTGTGTGTGTGTGTGGACTTGTGCAAATTCTGCAACTTCTTTTCTGCTGCCTGTCTTGGCCAGGACTCCCTGTGAGAAGAGTTATTGTAACTCAATGGGACCTTCCTGGTGAAATAAAGGTTAAATAAAATAAATAAATAAACGGTCAGCACTCTGGGCTCTGAATCCAGTAATCCGAGGCGGGGATACTAACCACTATACTAACGAGGACAAAATCACTTTTCCCAATAAAAGCCAAACATCAGACTTTTCTTCTCATATTCCAGACGCCGTTTTTGAGTCATCACCGCTGCCAGCTCATACTTGTTTTATAGGCCACGCTTACGCTACCTGCTTTCAAAAGTGGATCGTATGGAGTTAGTAGTCGTATGGTCTTTGTGGCGCAATTGGTTAGCGCGTTCGGCTGTTAACCGAAAGGATGGTGGTTCGAGTCCACCCAAGGACGAGAGCTTTTTCATGTTTGTTTCAGATCTTGTAAGTACAAGCTTGACGCAACTCACACCAAGAGAAAATCTGATGAAATAATCTGCAGACACATCGAAGATGCTACCTAGGAGCAAGCCATCTCCCAACGAGCCCAATCATCTTGCGGCGCATACGCAGCTTCGGAAGGAGCAAGATGCGCTGAGCGACAGACGAAGTTAAACTTCCAAAAAGGTTGGCACACCATGAATATAGCTTGCTGACGAGGATGAGATTCGAACTCACTCGTGCAGAGAACAATGGATTAGCAGTCCATCGCCTTAACCACTCAGCCACATCGTCACATGCTTCCCTTCCCCCTTGTCACCACAGCAGCTTAAATCTGAATTGTCCACCAGGACACACTCGCGCTTCCTTAGGTCGATAAGACCCACTGCCACGCTGCGAAAACGTTTCGCGATATGGAAATTTGGAGCAGATTTTATTGTATTACACACATTAAAACCATCATCAAGAGCCATAGCCACGTTCACAAACCTTTCGCGCTAGTTTTACTTTCACACAAGTTTTATTTTACGAATCGCCACCATTTTGGAACAGTAGTTATTACGTTCGCCTGACACACGGATGGTCCCTGGTTCAAAACTGGGCAGAAACTTCATTCTGCTTTTGTCAAATTGCAATTATGACTAATTACTGACTAAGTTAAGGCTTGTTGGAGTTGGCCTGTTGCTTTCGGAAACGCCAAGTCAGGTGCCCTGGTGCCGCTTGTACGATCATTCCCTAGCTTCTGCTGATCCCTGCGAGCACCCGATCAGGTCAGAAACATGCTCAGCAGGAAGCCTGAGAACCAGCGCTGAGAAGGTATGCCTCAGACCACCCTGATTGTTGTTAGCTTGCTGAAAAACATTTTCGACAATCTGAAATTCCTGCGTTGCCTTAAAGAGGTGTCCCTGTTCAGTGTCGTGTTTTTTGAATCGTGTATTTTTGCATACTGGGTTTCCCGCTGTTTATAAGCAGTTGGTTTCTGTAGTGTAGTGGTTATCACGTTCGCCTAACACGCGAAAGGTCCCCGGTTCGAGACCGGGCAGAAACTTAGTTTTGGAAAGTGCAGGAAAGATTAGATTAGATTCAACTTTATTGTCATTACACAGGTACAAGTCCAGGGCAACGAAATACAGTTAGTATCCAACCAGAAGTGCAAAACAGTTATTAACAACAGAATATAATAATATGGATATACTCAGAATATACATATTATGAACAGTATAGACAGAATATACAGGGTATGTACAGATTCAATCCGGGTATGTACAGATACAAATTATACAAGCAGAAATTACCGGGTAGCATGTATGTACAGGTAGTGCAAATGATGCGATTGAGCAAAAGAACAGATGTGCAAAGTGAACAAATGTGAACAAAATGTGCAGGTGGTGCAGTAACAGATGTGCAAAATGGACAGATAGTGCAAATAACAATTCACATATGCAAGTGGTGCAAATGTACAAACAGAATGTGCAAATATAGGGAGGGGGGGGGGAAAGGCCATAAAGTTGCCACGCCCAACGTGGGGCTCGAACCCACGACCCTGAGATTAAGAGTCTCATGCTCTACCGACTGAGCTAGCCGGGCTTGATGATGTCAATGAAAGACATCCTGAAACACCTGACTTATTCAGACTTTCTTAACTGGAAAAGCAAGAGGGCCTTTATGCAACATACATGTGCTCATTCTTACAATGAAGTCTACAAAGGTGCTGCTGGGATTTGAACCCAGGATCTCCTGTTTACAAGACAGGTGCTTTCAACCAGCTAAGCCACAGCACCCAAAATAAAAGATTATTTATCAATATTTAAGAATATTTGGAAGGTGCAGGAAAGGCCATAAAGTTGCCACGCCCAACGTGGGGCTCGAACCCACGGGTGTGATTGGGTGTGGGTGGAGATTTCCCGCGAAAACATAAATGGTTCTCGTCAAATATCATAACACCTGCACCTTTGTGTGTGCGTGTGCTCTGTGTGTGCAGTGAGTGTGTGTGTGTGTGTGTGTGTGTGTGTGTGTGTGTGTGTGTGTGTGTGTGTGTGTGTGTGTGTGTGTGTGTGTGTGTGTGTGTGTGTGTGTGTGTGTGTGTGTGTGTGTGTGTGTGTGTGTGTGTGTGTGTGTGTGTGTGTGTGTGTGTGTGTGTGTGTGTGTGTGTGTGTGTGTGTGTGTGTGTGTGTGTGTGTGTGTGTGTGTGTGTGTGTGTGTGAGTGTGTGACTGATTGGGATGAAATATGTCTCACAGTTGCAAGTAAAAAAATGACATTTCTGACACCTCCAGTTTGACTGCCGGGTCAAATTGACCCGAACAGTATCTATGTGATATAAACATGCAGGGGGTGATTGCAAATATGTGACATGAACCATTTTCATGTTATATGTTGATTACACTAATTAAGGCAAGCAGAAGAAGTTTCATACTGAAAAAATACTTTTAACTATTTTTCCTAGATCTTCAAACTTTAAAATGGGTCAATTTGACCCGGAACATATCCACTCCCTCCGACTCCTCTTTCACCTGCTGAATTCTTAAATTGTTCTGCCTCGACTTACTCTCAAAATAATCGATTGTCTCAGCCATGAGACTTTGTTGTACCAACAGGTGAGTCAATATTTCTTTCATGGATGGCTCTTTATCCTCCAGATCACTATTTGTTGTTGCGCGGCTGAGATTTCTCCTTTCATGCTTTTTATCTCAGCTTGCATTCCTTTTATTTCCAGTGTCAACTTCGCAATTTCTTGTTTCGTTTCACCGGAGTGCTTACTGAAATCATCACGGAATGCACCAAGTTCAGCCTTAATACTAAGCATCAGACTTAGGAGGTCAGTCTCTTTGATCTTTGTTTGATCACCTGCCATTGTTTTCGGCGTTTGTTTGCACTTGCGATTCGTCTTCGTTTTTATCTGCTCGGGTTTAGTTTCTCCAGAGCGCAAGTTCATTCCATCACTGCACGTTCAATATAGTTTTAAATTTCAGTCTTCAAATCTACATTTCACAAGATATTTCCAAACAATTCACAACTCAACACAGCCACTATCTCTCACTCAGATCAGCCGTGCGCCATCTTGACTAGTGAATGGAAGGCGGGAATCCACGTGGCAGGTAGGGCTGGGCAACATGTCAAAGTTCTTCCACATCTGGCTGTACCCAAAACGTTTACCACGCGGTCAAACCAACTCAAAAACAAGGATGACGACCGCAATAGCTATGCATTGGCCGGGAATCGATCCCAAGCATCCCGCATGACAGGAATATTGGCTGATCTAGGCGAAAGGATGGAGATGTGCCAAATTGCGCCAAAAGCCAAACTGATGCGCAGTGTCTGTAACGGGGATTTCCACCAGTCTGTGTGGCTGTGGTTCCATGGTGTAACGGTCAGCACTCTGGGCTTTGAATCCAGCGATCCGAGTTCAAATCTCGGTGGAACTTGAGTCGGTGGTCGAGGATGCATCCCTTTTTATCGAGTCATAATCACAAGTATCAGGATTCACCATACAACTATGTGACGAGTGAAGGTATGTCCTCAGACATCCGAGTAGCGATGTGATGGCGATGCCGGGGATCGGCGAAACCGGGGCCCCACTCTGGAGCCAGGCCCAGAGTGGGAGCTCGCAGGCGAGCGCCTGGTGGCCGGGTCTTTTCCCATGGGACCCGACCAGGCCCAGCCCGAAAATGCAACATGGGACCACCTTCCCGCAAGCCCACCACCTGCAGGAAGGACCGTAAGGGGCCGGTGCTGTGTGATTTGAGCCGTGGTCGGAGGCTGGCGCCCGGACGACCAGGTCCGCGCCCCGAGTCTCTAGCGCTGGGGACATTGAATGCCACCACGCTGGCGGGGAAGGAGCCCGAGCTTGTGCGGAAGGTCGAGCGTTACCGTCTAGATAAAGTCGGCCTCGCCTCCACGCACAGTTTGGACTCTGGAACCATTATATTTGAGAGAGGCTGGACGCTTCATTTCTCTGGCGTTCCCTGCAGGGAGAGGCAGCGGGCTGTCGTGGGTTTGCTTATAGCCCAACAGCTCAGTCGCCATGGTTGCCCTTTGTCACCGGTTCTGTTCATTGTTTATATGGACAGAATTTCTAGGCGCGCCCAGGGGGCGGAGGGTTTCCGGTTCGGGGAGCACGGGATCTCATCTCTGCTGTTTGCGGATGATGTTGTCCTGTTTGCTTCCTCAAACCGGGGCCTCCAGCATGCTCTGGAGCGGTTTGATGCCGAGTGTGAAGCGGCTGGGATGAGGATCTGCACCTCCAAATCCGAGGCCATGGTACTCGACCGGAAAAAGGTGGCTTGCCCCCTCTGGGTGGGTGGGGAGCCTTTGCCTCAAGTGGAGGAGTTCAAGTATCTCGGGGTCTTGTTCACGAGTGACGGAAGGACGGAACGTGAGATTGACAGGCGGATCGGTGCAGTGTCTACAGTGATGCAGTCTCTGTACCGGACTGTCGTGGTGAAGAAGGAGCTGAGCCAAAAGGTAAAGCTCTCGATTTACCGGTCAATCTACATTCCTTCTCTCACCTATGGTCATGAGCTTTGGGTAATGACCGGAAGGACAAGATAGCGGATACAAGCGGTCGAATTGAGTTTCCTCCACAGGGTAGCCGGGCGCTCCCTTAGAGATAGGGTGAGGAGCTCGGAGTAGAACCGCTACTCCTCCACGTCGAGAGGAGCCAGCTGAGGTGGCTGGGGCATCTGTTTCGGATGCCTCCTGGACGCCTACCTCGGGCATTCAAAGGTCGCCATGTGCGTCTAGAGAGGGACCCATGATTCAACATTGTTTCTCAATCTTTAAGATGCTTTGGAAAGTGCAGAAAACACCAATATGTAGCCACGCCCAACGTGGGGCTCGAACCCACGACCCTGAGATTAAGAGTCTCATGCTCTACCGACTGAGCTAGCCGGGCTTGCTGAAGCTAATGAAAGGTGTTCTGAATCACCTGACGTATTCAGACTTTCTGAATTGAAAAGCAAAAAGGGCCTTTATGCAACATACATGTGCTCATTCTTACAATGAAGTCTACAAAGGTGCTGCTGGGATTTGAACCCAGGATCTCCTGTTTACAAGACAGGTGCTTTTCACCAGTTAAACCACAGCACCCCAATTCAATATTGTTCATCAATCTTTAAGATGCTTTGGAAAGTGCAGGAAAGGAAATAAAGTTGCCACACCCAACGTGGGGCTCGAACCCACGACCCTGAGATTAAGAGTCTCATGCTCTACCGACTGAGCTAGCCAGGCTTGCTGAAGGAGTTCTGAATCACCTGACGTATTCAGACTGTCTTAACTGGAAAAGCAAAAAGGCCTTCAAGCAACATACATGTGCTCATTCTTACAATGAAGTGTACAAAGGTGCTGCTGGGAGCTTGCGTTCCTTTTATTTCCAGCGTCAACTTCGCAATTTCTTGTTTCGTTTCACTGGAGTGCTTACTTAAATCATCACGGAATGCACCAAGTTCAGCCTTAATACTTAGCATCAGACTTAGGTGGTCAGACTCTTTGATCTTTGTTTGATCACCTGCCATTGTTTTCGGCGTTTGTTTGCGCTTGCGATTCGTCTTCGTTTTTATCTGCTCGGGTTTAGTTTCTCCCGAGCGCAAGTTCATTCCGTCACTGCACGTTCAATATAGTTTTAAATTCCAGTTGTAACACTGCCGGCTCATGAGCAATGAAACATAGAGGGGAGGCCCACGCAGGTTGCAAATAAAGGAGATATTTATTAAATAATAGTAAACATCAAGTAAGCTAAAGTAAAGTCAATCTAGGGGAAAGTAACCAAAATGAAAACAACAGCCAAGACCGGGAGGAGGAGATCGACCGCCATGTTGAGGGAGGTGGGCCTCTTATACCCCTGGCCTTTAGGGCACGTGATCTGGGCACATAGGAAATAGCACTGATTATACATGTAGTTACCCAGAGACCCACCAGGGTCGTCACACTTCTGATTATGACTCAATAAAAAGAAAGGCAGCGGGATCGATGCCCGCATTCTCCATCATGTTTTTCCCAGGAAGATTTGTCTCAAACCAGCATGTATGACTGTGGTACAAGACAGAAACCATTTGAACTCTTTCAAGGCACCATTTGTCCTGAGACGTGGGGGATTAGCTCAAGTGGTAGAGCGCTCGCTTCGCATGCGAGAGGCAGCGGGATTGATGCGCAAAACTAGTTTCTTTCTGCGTCAATGTTGACAAGAAGCGCATTGGCATGAAAGGTGAAGACTACACCAGCCTTAGCGAACGTTTGTGATGAAATATGTACCTTTTGGGTTCCTCATGCAGTCAATGACAAGTTCTCCATCAGAAGTATCATGAAGGGGGAATTAGCTCAAGTGGTAGAGCGCTTGCTTCGCATGCGAGAGGCAGTGGGGTCGATGCCTGCATTCTCCATGATCCTTTTCCTAGGAAAATGTAAAGGAAGACTGTTTTTGTCTAGGAAAAACAGTCAATCTATCATTGATGACTGTGGTGCAAGACTGAATCCATTTGAATTATTTCAAGAAACTATGAAACTAGGAGGCTTAAGAAATGGGGGATTAGCTCAAGTGGTAGAACCCATACTTTGCATGCGAGAGGAAGTGGTGCATGCTTGCATTCTCCATTCAGGTACATTTTGATCTTGCAAAACTAGTTTCTTTCTGCATCAACGTTTACAAGAAGCGCATTGGCATGAAAGGTGAAGACTACACCAGCCTAAGCAAACGTTTGTGATGAAATATGTACCTTTTGGGTCCTCATGCAGTCCATGACAAGTTCCCCATCAAATGAATCACAACGTTGTCCTCAACTCAAAACTGCGCATCAGTTTGGCTTTTGGCACAATTTGGCACGTCACCATCCTCTCGCCGAGGCGTGATGGCGAGAGCGGCTCGTGTCACGTGACCTCATAGATAGCTGATATGGTTGCATTGGTGGTTCAGTGGTAGATTTCTCGCCTGCCATCCGGAAGGCCTGTGTTCGATTCCTGGCATATACATGCGGTCGACGTCGTTGGGTTGACCACGTGGTAAACTTTTTGGGGACAGCCAGATGAGGAAAAATATCAACATGTTGCCCAGCCCAATCTGCCACGTGGATTCCCGCCTTCCATTCAGGGCCCTTGAGTTGCTGGTGAGCTGGAAAACTGCAGCTATTGTCGTGTCCTCGTTAGTATAGTGGTTAGTATCCCCGCCTGTCACGCGGGAGACCAGGGTTCAATTCCCTGACGGGGAAAAGGGACTGTTTTTGCCCCTTTTGGTTCCCGCTTCGCCATCACAGCCTTCGCATCCCTACTCGGATGACTGAGGACATACCTTCACTCTTCACATAGTTATATGGTGAATCCTGATACTTGTGATTATGACTCGATAAAAAGTGATGCGTCCTCGACCACCAACCCAGGTTCCACCGAGTTTTGAACTCAGATCGCCGGATTCAGAGCCCAGAGTGCTGACCGTTACACCACGGAACCACAGCCACGTAGACAGGTGGAAATCCCCGTTACAGACACTGCGCATCAGTTTGGCTTTTGGTGCAATTTGGCACGTCTCCATCCTCTCGCCTAGGCGTAACGGTGAGAGCGACTCGTGTCTTGTGACCTCATAGACAACTTATACGGTTGCATTGGCGGTTCACTGGTAGAATTTTTGCCTGCCACGCGGAAGGCCCGAGTTCGATTCCCGGCCAATGCATGGCTTTTGCGTTCGACGTCCTTGTCTTTGAGTTGGTTTGACCGCGTGGTAAACTTTTTGAGGACATTCAGATGAGAAAAAACATCAACATGTTTCCCAGCCCCATCTGCCACGTGGATTCCCGCCTTCCATTCAGGGCCCTTGAGTTGATGGTGATCTGCGATGGAAAAATGCAGCTATTCAAATGTCCTCGTTAGTATAGTGGTTAGTATCCCTGCCTGTCACGCGGGAGACCAGGGTTCAATTCCCTGACGGGGACACCGGGCTGTTTTTGCCCCTTTTGGTTCCCGCTTCGCCATCACAGCCTTCGTATCGCTACTTGGATGACTGAGGACATACCTTCACTCTTCACATAGTTGTATGGTGAATCCTGATACTTGTGATTATGACTCGATAAAAAGTGACGCGTCCTCCACCTTTAGTCCTGCAACTAGGTTCTCATGTTTTGACAGCAACTGACCAAGGCTCCCTGGTGATCTAGTGGCTAGGATTCGGCGCTTTCACCACCGCGACCTGCGTTCGATTCCCGGTCAGGGAAATCTCTCTACGGATGAGCTTTTCAACCCTGAAGCTGTTGTCGGTGTTTAAATTGCTTGTTCTGACTCAATGTCATTGTGACCTATTGCATTGTCACTTTAACTTCACAACATGAAACAACGCTCTTTCACGGTCCTCTATTGGCTGGGAATCAATCCCAGGTCACCTGCTTGGAAGGAAAACAGAACCTCAGATAAAAGGACACTGCGTCGTCCTCGAGGTGAGGCTTATTGCCGTGACCAACACAGAACACTTCAGCAAGCGCCGCAACAAGATGAGCGTACAAGCAGCACCAGGCAACCTGACTTGGCGCTTCCAAAAACAACAGGCCAACTCCAACGAGCCTCAACTCACTCAGTCAGCACAATTGCAATTTGACAAAAGCAAATGGAAGTTTCCGCCCGGTTTTGAACCGGGGACCTTTCGCGTGTAAAGCGAACGTGATAACCACTACACTACAGAAACCAACTGCTTGCAAAGAGTGGGAAACCCAGTAGGTTTAGGGTTCAAACAAGCGGCACCAGGGCAGCTAACTTGGCTTTTCCGAAAACGACATCCCAACACCAACGAGTCGCAACTCACTCAGTCGGAACAATTGCAATTTGACAAAAGCAAAATGAAGAGTCTTCCAAGACTCCAACGTCATGGGCTGAGCAGACACTGCTTTCAACTCTTAGACATGGGCCAGTGGCGCAATGGATAATGCTTCTGACTACGGATCAGAAGAGTCTATGTCCTGAGTGGATTTTTTGCGACTTGGGTGTTTGGGAAACAAGGGAAAATATGTCAAGTAGATGAGCATAGTGTGCCACACTCAAAGAATACGCGTTATGATGTTATCTACCATTTAACGGTCCTTTACTTTACATACTATCTTGCTTTTGCATACTCTTAGATCCATTGAAGCATGAAGCAGATGAAGCATTTTAAGTCCCATCTGGGGTGACAGGCAGCAGAGTGGCACAGCGGAACAGCAGACCTGATCAGCAGAAGCTAGGGAATGAGCGTACAAGCGGCACCAGGGAACCTGACTTGGCGTTTCCGAAAACAACAGGCCAACTCCAACGAGCCGCAACACACCCAGTCGGCACAAGTGCAATTTGACAAAAACAGCGTGAAGTTTCCACCCGGGGACCTTTCATGTGTGAGGCGAACGTGATAACCACTACATTACAGAAACCAACTGCTTAAAAGAGCAGGAAACCCAGTAGGATTAGGGTTCAAACAATTGGTCATTCTTGACCAGGGCATCCAGGTCCGCTTCCACCTTGGTTCGGATTGCATATGGTACTGGTCTAGCTTTCATGAACACAGGCTTGGAGTCAGCTTTGACATGCAACTTCACAGTTATATCCTTCATGCTGCCTAACTCGTCACGGAAAACCTCCTTGTTTTTCTCCAGTATCTCCTGTAGGGAAGTGAGACTGTGTGACAGCTTCTTTACCACCTGCCAGACCAGATGAATTTCACGTAGCCATGTACGTCCCATTATAGCAGGATGATTCCCTTTGGTCACATAGACTGGAAGTTTTTTTCTTTGCCCATTGTAGATTACAGTCACATCTGTCATCCCTTCCATGTGCACTCGGTGTCCGGTATAGGCCTTAAATACAGTGTCTGATGGCCGCAGTGGAAGGTGCCTCATGTATTTCTTGTAGAGTTTGTGCGACAGTAATGATGCTTCAGACCCCGTGTCTATCTGCATTTTTACTGGGTGCCCTTCCAACTGTGGCTCAGCCCAGTAGCCATCTGAGCTCCCATCCATACTCATTATCCGTACAGTATTTACTTCTTCTGAAGAGGAATCACTTCTTTCATTTTTATACTGGACTGTGCGCACATGTCTTTTCTGTTTGTATTTGACATTGTCCCTTTTGTTTTCTATCTTTGAGCTCTTGCCTGAGCTTGTATGACTTCTGCATGCCCGTTCCACATGGCCTTTTTTTCCACAGTTATGACAGTCCAACGCTTTAGCCCAGCATGTCGCTGACAGGGGTCCAGGAGTACCACAGCGAAAACATGGCCCTTGTATGTATGTTTTATCACTGACGAGTTGGTGTACTCTTCCTGTAGCATTAAGTTGTTGGGCTTCCTTTGATGCCATTTCCATTGTCACACTAACATTTATGGCTTTTTCTAGCGTCAATGCACTTTCTGTGAGCAATCTCTTCTGTGCTGCTTCATTTCTCAGTCCACATACCAGCCTGTCTCTTAGTGTGTCATTTAACACATCCCCAAACTCAGTGTTCAGCTAACTTGTGTAGGGCTGCCATAAACATAGTGACAGACTCACCCTCCTCCTGGCCACGTTTGTGAAATCGGAATCTTTCTGCAATCACCAGGGGTTTGGGTGAAAGGTGGTTTGCAAGTATATCCACTATTTCCTTGTACGTTTTAATGCCTGGCTTCACAGGTTGTAGTAAATCCCGCAGCAGGTCAAAAGTCTTTGGTCCCATTACACTCAAAAAAGTGGGCACTAGTTTCTTATCCGTTATTCCATTAGCAACGGCAAAGTAGTCAAAACGCTCCGCATATGAGCTCCATTGCTCAATGCTCTCATCAAAGGTCCCGATGGAGCCAACTATTGCAGCCATGTTAAACTCCTTGTCACAAGCGCCGTCTTCCCCTCAAACACAACTCACGACGTTATCGATTGTCCGCTCGCCCCTCCAGCTAACTTGTCAAAGAATAAGAGTATCGATCCCGCTGCATCTCACATGCAAAGCAAGCGCTCTACAACTTGAGCTAATCCCCCACGTCTCTGGACGAATGGTGCCTTAAAAGAGTGTTTTCTGTCTTGTACGACAGTCATACATGCTCGTTTGAGACAAATTTTCCTGGGAACTGATGCGCAGTGTTGAGTTGAGGACAACGTTGTGATCAATTTAATGGGGCACTTGTCATCGACTGCATGAGGACCCAAAACGTACATATTTCAAACTTTTGCTAAGGCAGGTGTAGTCTTCACCTTTAATGCCATGTCATTCTTGTCAACGTTGATGCAGAAAGAAACTAGTTTTGCAAGATCAAAATGTACCAGAATGGAGAATGCAAGCATCGATCCCGCTTCCTCTCGCATGCAAAGTATGGGTTCTACCACTTGAGCTAATCCCCCATTTCTTAATCCTCCTAGTTTCATAGTTTCTTGAAATAATTCAAATGGATTCAGTCTTCCACCACAGTCATCAATGATACATTGACTGTTTTTCCTAGACAAAAACAGTCTTCCTTTACATTTTCCTAGGAAAAGGATCATGGAGAATACGGGCATCAATCCTGCTGCATCTCGCATGCAAAGCAAGCGCTCTACCACTTGAGCTAAGTCCCCATTGGTGATTCAGTTAATGGGGAACTTGTCATCGACTGCATGACATTTACATTTTACATTTAGAAGACGCTTTTATCCAAAGCGACTTACAAGAGAGGGTTTTACAAAGAGCATCAGTCATTGAGCATAGCAACGTGATAGACCCTGAAGACAGTGGATTAGATCGTGAATCATACATCATGAGAACCAATAAGTGCCAAGGGAAGAACTATAAATGCATAACACAAAGATTGTGAACATAAAGCAAGAGAGACTTGAGCTAATTCCCCATTGGTGATTTATTTGATGGGGAACTTGTCATTGACTGCATGAGGACCCAAAACGTACATATTTCATCACAAACGTTCGCTAAGGCTGGTGTAGTCTTCACCTTTCATGCCAATGCGCTTCTTGTCAACATTGACGCAGAAAGAAAATAGTTTTGCGCATCGATCCCGCTGCCTCTCACATGCGAAGTGAGCGCTCTACCACTTGAGCTAATCCCCCACGTCTCAGGACAAATGGTGCCTTGAAAGAGTTCAAATGGTTTCTGTCTTGTACCACAGTCATACATGCTGGTTTGAGACAAATCTTCCTGGGATAAACATGATGGAGAATGCGGGCATCGATCCCGCTGCCTCTCTTTTTATTGAGTCATAATCAGAAGTATGACGACCCTGGTGGGTCTCTGGGTAACTGCATGCATAATCAGTGCTCTTTCCTATGTGCCCAGATCACGTGCCCTAATGGCCAGGGGTATAAGAGGCCCACCTCCCTCAACATGGCGGTCGATCTCCTCCTCCCGGTCTTGGCTGTTGTTTTCATTTTGGTTACTTTCCCCTAGACTGACTTTACTTTAGCTTACTTGATGTTTACTATTATTTAATAAATATCTTCTTTATTTGCAACCTGCGTGGGCCTCCCCTCTATGTTTCATTGCTCATGAGCCGGCAGTGTTACAACTGGAATTTAAAACTATATTGAACGTGCAGTGATGGAATGAACTTGCGCTCGGGAGAAACTAAACCCGAGCCGATAAAAACGAAGATGAATCGCAAGCGCAAACAAACGCTGAAAACAATGGCAGGTGATCAAACAAAGATCAAAGAGACTGACCTCCTAAGTCTGATGCTAATTATTAAGGCTGAACTTGGTGCATTCCGTGATGATTTCAGTAAGCACTCCAGTGAAACAAAACAAGAAATTGCGAAGTTGACGCTGGAAATAAAAGGAACGCAAGCTCCGAGCAGCACCTTTGTACACTTCATTGTAAGAATGAGCACATGCATGTTGCTTGAAGGCCTTTTTGCTTTTCCAGTTAAGACAGTCTGAATACGTCAGGTGTTTCAGAACGCCTTTCATTGGCTTCAGCCAGCCCGGCTAGCTCAGTCGGTAGAGCATGAGACTCTTAATCTCAGGGTCGTGGGATCGAGCCCCACGTTGCGCGTGGCCACATATTGCCGTTTTCTGCACTTTCCAAAGCATCTTAAAGATTGATAAACAATGTTGAATCATGGGTGCTGTGGCTTAGCTGGTTGAAAGCACCTCTCTTGTAAACATGAGATCCTGGGTTCAAATCCCAGCAGCACCTTTGTAGACTTCATTGTAAGAATGAGCGCATGTATGCTGCATAAAGGCCCTTTTTGCTTTTCAATTCAGAAAGTCTGAATACGTCAGTTGATTCAGAATGCCTTTCACTGCTACCAGCAAGCCTGACTAGCTCAGTCGGTAGAGCATGAGACTCTTAATCTCAGGGTCGTGGGTTCGAGTCCCACGTTGGGCGCGGTCACATATTGGTGTTTTCTGCACTTTCCAAAGCATCTTAAAGATTGATCATTCAGTCGGTAGAGCATGAGACTCTTAAAGGAGCTGACATCTGTGATGCTGGACATTCCTGAAAATGAACTGTTCATAGTTGCTGCATACAGAAAGAAACCAGAGGATGGAGAAGTGCTCGTTCACCAGTTTTCCGGTTCTTAACCTGACAGACGCGACAGAGAGTTCTACAAGCGGCCTGGGACAAAAAGAGAGTCCCGATCAAACATGATGGAGAGAGACCAAGATTATTCAACAGCGGTAATGAAGAAGAGGTGCCAGTATTCTGGGATACGAAAGGAGTTGCGTAAACGTAAAATAAGGTCCCACTTTATGTATCCAGTGAGGCTGAAGGTATTCATTAACGGTGGGGAGCAAGTGTTTGATACGGTGACTGAGGCCTCCGCAGCGCTCCAAGCACAAAGCATCATCGGAACGCACCGCAGAGCGCATAAGGAGCGGCCGGTGCCCTCTAGTAAGCAGGCAGCGCCAGTGGGATTTGCTGAGACTTTTCATAAGGGCAATAATAAGCAATTGGATGACAATACAACTGAACTGTTGAAGAAACTCACAGGAAAAGACAGAGACTGATGGTCTTAAGGTATTATGATGGATCGATGCCCGCATTCTCCAAGCTCTTGGTCACCATGGCTTTCTTAGTACCGCTCCGGTGCGGGGTCTGCAGTCCCTCTCCAGACGCAGATGGCGACCTTTGAATGCCTGTCAAACGACCCCTTTCATTTGGAAACGGATGCTTTTACCGACCATCAGAGTTGAAGAAGGTGGAGCATCTCTTCCTCCCTTTCCTCACACAGGCACCGTGGCTTAGTTGGTCAAAGCGCCTGTTTAGTAAACAGGAGATCCTGAGTTCAAATTTCAGCGGTGCCTTTATTTTGGTCTCCCAGGAGTTACTCTTCCTGGGCACTTTAGCCCTGCAACTCAAGTTTTGACAGCCCTTGATGCCGTCTCTTGGTGGTCTAGTGGCTAGGATTTCCCAGCCACAGCCTGGGTTCAATTCCCGGTCAGGGAAAGCTAGGAGTGCTTTTCAATCCTCAGATAAGAGGTCACTGTGTCATTCTCAAGGTGAGGCGCGTTGCCATGACAAACGCAGAACACCTCAGCAAGCACAGAATGCACTTCAACTGGAGCGAAGAGTCTTCCAAAACTCCAACGTCATGGGCTGAGCAGACACTGCTTGCATCTCTTAGACGTGGGCCAGTGCCGCTATGGATAACGCGTCTGACTTCGGATCAGAAGATTCTAGGTTCGACTCCTGGCTGGCTCGAGTGCCTGTTTTGCGACTTGGGTGTTTGGGAAAATATGTCAAGTAGATGAGCATAGTGTGCAACCCTCAAAGAATATGCGTTATGACGTTATCTACCATTTAACTCTCCTTTACATACTATCTTGCTTTCGCATACTCTTAGATCCTTAGAAGCCGATGAGAGTGGCGCAGCGGAACAGCAGACCTGATCAGCAGAAGCTAGGGAATGAGCGTACAAGTGGCACCAGGACACCTGACTTGGCGTTTCCGAAAACAACAGGCCAACTCCAACGAGCCGCAACTCACTTAGTGGGCACAATTGCAATTTGACCAAAGCAGAAGTTTTTGCCCGGTCTCGAACCAGGGACCTTTCGAGTGTTAGGCGAACATGATAACCACTACACTACAGAAACCAACTGCTTGTAAAGAGCGGGAAACCCATTATGCAAAAATACACGATTCAAACGAAAAAAAAAACTGAACAGGGACACCTCTTTAAGGCAACGCAGGAATTTTGGCTTGTTGAAAATGTTTTTCAGCAAGCTAACAACAATCAGGGTGGTCTGAGTCAAACCTTCCCAGCGCTGGTTCTCAGGCTTCCTGCTGAGCATGTTTCAGACCTGATCGGGTGCTCGCAGGGATCAGCAGAAGCTAGGGAATGAGCGTACAAGCGGCACCAGGGCACCTGACTTGGCGTTTCCGAAAGCAACAGGCCAACTCCAACGAGCCTCAACTTAGTCAGCAGAAAAAAGCAGAATGACGTTTCTGCCCAGTTTTGAACCAGGGACCATCCGTGTGTCAGGCAAACGTAATAACTACTGTTCCAAAATGGTGGCGATTCGTAAAATAAAACTTGTGTGAAAGTAAAACTAGCGCGAATGGTTTGTGAACGTGGCTGTGGCTCTTGATGATGGTTTTAAGGTAGCATCTTCGATGTGTCTGCAGATTATTTCATCAGATTTTCTCTTGGTGTGAGTTGCGTCAAGCTCGTACTTACAAGAACTGAAACAAACATGAAAAAGCTCTCGTCCTTGGGTGGGCTTGAACCACCATCCTTTCGGTTAACAGCCGAACGCGCTAACCAATTGCGCCACAAAGACCATACGACTACCAACTCCATACGATCCACTTTTGAAAGCAAGTAGTGCAAGCGTAGCCTATAAGACAAGTATGAGCTGGCAGCGGCGATGACTCAAAAACGGCGTCTGGAATATGAGAAGAAAAGGCTGATGTTTGGCTTTTTCTGTATTGGGAAAAGTGATTTTGTCCTCGTTAGTATAATGGTTAGTATCCCTGCCTCGGATTACTGGATTCAGAGCCCAGAGTGCTGACCGTTACACCATGGAACCACAGCCACCTAGACTGGTGGAAATCCTTATTACAGACATGGCGCATCAGTTTGGCTTTTGGCACGACTTGGCACGTCTCCCTCCTCTCGCCTAGGCATGACGGCGAGATCGGCTTGTGTCATATGACACCGGGGTTCAATTCCCTGACGGGGAGAAGGGACTGTTTTTTGCCCCTTTTGGTTCCCACCCGCTTCGCCATCACAGCGCTACTCGGATGACTGAGGACATACATTCGCTCTTCACATAGTTGTATGGTGAATCCTGATACTTGTGATTATGACTCGATAAAAAGTTACGCATCGTTGACCACTGTCCCAGGTTCCACCGAGATTTGAACTCGGATCGCTGGATTCAGAGCCCAGAGTGCTGACCGTTACACCATGGAACCACAGCCACCTAGACTGGTGAAAATCCTCGTTACAGACACTGCGCATCAGTTTGGCTTTTGGCACAATCTGGCACGTTTCCCTGCCCTTGCCTAGGCGTGACGGCGAGAGCGGGTTGTGTCACATGACCTCATAGATAGCCAATATAGTTGCATTGGTGGTTCAGAGTTCTCGTCTGCCACGCGGGAGGCCCAGGTTTGCTTACCAGCCTATGCATGGCTTTAATTTAATGTTGTCATTAAAACCATCAACGAGAGCCCCGACCACGCAAGTTTTATTTTACGTGGCCAAAATCACTTTTCCCAATATACAAAAAGCCAAACATTATCCTTTTGTTCTCGTATTCCGGACGCCGTTTTTGAGTCATCGCCACCCGCTGCCAGCTCATACTTGTCTTTAGGCCACGCTTGCGCTACCTGATTTCAAGTTTGGATCGTATGAGGTTGGCAGTCGGGGTTGGTATAAGTGGTATACACAAAGCGTAATACCTCTCTAATTAAGTGGGAAACACATATTTTTATATGTGTATACCTCTGTAATTAAGTGGTATACACAAACACTAATACGTCTAAGTAAGTGGTATACACAAACACTAATACCTCTAATTAAGTGGTATATCCAGAGGAGGAAGTCATCGATCACATGTTCTGTCAGACCTCCAGAAAACACCATTCTGGGACCTGTGTCCCAGTAGACTGCTGCCCAGGATCACAAGGTCAGAGGAAGAAGACTGTCAATAAACATGGTGTTTTGAGATTAAATACAAAGACACTCTTGAAGTAGTCAAGGTTTCCTAGAAGGGTTGATACTTTCCACTGCAGGAGAACTTGCAGTTTCTCTTTTCTGGTTCATTAGGAAACCAAAAAAAAAAGTTCAATTAGTTTGTAAACACTCCTGGGCATTAACAGGGTCAGAGGTCCTGGACAATCCATCAAATGGCCAAGAGGCCAGCTGATGATAGGGTAGCGTGGCCGAGCGGTCTAAGGCGCTGGATTTAGGCTCCAGTCTCTCTGGAGGCGTGGGTTCAAATCCCACTGCTGCCATTTTTAGATGGTGCTAACACTCTCTCAATTCTTTGAAGTCAGTAGGTGGTGTGAAAAGGTGACGTGTGGCTCAAACTGCTATGTGATTGTTGCATCCAGAGAGGCAAGCAGTTGATCTCATCTTGAGATGATCATCTTGAGTCATGCGACTTTATGGTTTAAAGTCAGACAGGCTACCGTTGCTCTACGGGGCCTGGGGGAAGGTACAGTAAATAACCCAGAGGCAGCATGGGGGGGTGTAATAGACAACGTGGGTCTCAACGACCTGGAGAAACCGGAATAAATCAAATAAAATGCAAGCAAATGTTTCCCTTTACTTTTGTATCATGAAACATTGTCACAACATGGCTGTGGGTCACAATGACAGTAAGGCAGCACGAAGGTTAAAAGATGACTGCATCAGCAAAGGCTTTCTTGGTATGGGAACAGGTGAGAGAGTGAGCGATCACATGCCTTCCTAGCTCATAATCCTCAGTTTGCCCTTTCATAGTGCTGGTGGCAGAACATCAGACTTTGAATCTGAGGGTCCAGCGTTCAGGTACCTGTTCAGGTGATGTGAGTTCTGACCTCATTGCTGCCTTTGGAGAAGCGCTCTGCTTTTGTCTCAGTTTGCCTCATTTTGAGGAAGCAACAGAAGCTTTTAATCTGAGTGTCCAGCCTTCAAGTCCCTGCATGAGCTGCTTGTTCAAAATATGCAGCGCGACTTGTGGCGCACAATCCTTGGATTTCTGTTGCAACCCAGATCCAAAGACAGAGCAATGGTGGCATACTAGACAACATGGTGGGTCACAACACTCCAGAGACTGTGCAAGAGACACAGAAAATGAGGACAGCGTAGATGATAAGGCTCCCTTCTCTCCAAAGGTGGAGGTGAGAATCCCAGCACTGCCACTTTGGCATGCTTCTCAAGTGATCAGCTAAAGAGACATGGAGTGGTAGCGTGGCCGAGCGGTCTAAGGCGCTGGATTAAGGCTCCAGTCTCTCCGGAGGCGTGGGTTCAAATCCCACCGCTGCCACTTTTGGATGGTGCTAATGCTGTCTCAATGCTTTGACAGCCAGTAAGTGGTGTGAAGAGGCGACACATGGCTCAAAATGCTATGCGATCATTGTGGGCATGCAGAGTGGCAAGCAGTTGAACTCCCCCAGTGGAAGCCCACGCATGATGTAGAGTTAGACAGGCTACCGTTGCTCTACAGGGCCCAGGGGTCTCATTTATAAAGCTTGCGTACGCACAAAACGGGGCTGAAAATGTGCGTACGCCAGTTTTGACGCAAAGTCAGTGATTTATAAAAAACAAACTTGGCGGTAGAATGTGCGGTCCTCCACGCAAACTATGACCCTCCCGTAAACCTACGCACTTTTTGGAGACAGTGGGAATTGGAGACACATACTGCAAAAAGTAAAAGTCGGAGAAGCTCTAACTCGTAATATTTATGCATTTTGTTGTTCTCACACACATTGACTCAATTTATGATTATAATGAAGATTAAATACATCAGTGTTATTTGAGCTTGAACTGCGTGACAATTGTTCCATACACATCTTGTACAATGCAACTCAAATTTGTAATCAATATTCAGCGCTGTCTGTCTCACAATCAGATTGTCCTTTTACCGCAGTGTAGGAGGCTGAAATGCATGTAACTACAGAACACAAAGTATAACTAAATATATTTCTTTAATACTGTGCATATATCATCATATGTCAAAAACTGGAAATACTACACTCATTACACTTCAGAATCAGAATTTGTTTAATCGCCATGCAAGATACTTAAACATGGAATTTACTTCTGCTGTCGTTACCGCTTCTTCTCCGGTTCTGCCACTTGGCGCTGTCGCATTAGTGTTGTTTTTTGTTTGCCTTGATTCACCGTGAAAAAGAATCACCTGCCAGGTTCATGCATGATAATGATACTAGATTAGCATTCATGAGGTCCTTTGCATTGACCATTTATGGTTAAAAATGGGCGTGTTCAGGGCGGGGTGCAATGATACTTTACGTACGCACACTTGTGGTTAAGCTGTGATTTATAAAGCGAACATTGCCTACAGGTGTGCGTACGCACGGTTTTATAAATCTGAATTTTTGTGTGCGTACGCCAATTTACGCTTTTGGGCGTACGCACACTTTTAGTAAGCATTCTACGCACTCCTTTATAAATGAGACCCCAGGACAACAGTGACCCCTGTTTCCATTCAGGCGGTCAGTGTGAACACTCCAGCCGTCTACAAGAAGGGCCAGAGCTGCCTTTACTTCCTGAGGAGGCTGAGGTCCTTCAACGTCTGCCAGACAATGTTGAGGATGTTTTATGAGTCTGTGGTGGATAGTGCTATCCTCTATGCTGTTGCCTGCTGGGGCAGTAGGTTGAGGGCCTGATCTGTCAGGCCAATGACATTGTTATAAAATGTTATCAACCACAGTTACGACTCGCCGACATCAGGCTGACAATAACCACGAAGGGACTCGAACCCTTAATCTTCTGATTCAAAGTCAGACGCCTTATCCATTAGGACACGCGGTCAACTTGGTTTAAATGACCAACATCGAAGCTCCATTTTTTAAAGCCTATTAATCAGCTTGCATAGCCCTTTGTACAATCAGTGTCACAAAGGGTTTCACATGTGCCCATAGAACTGCCCCTCAACCAACCTAAATCCTTAAGGAAGACAAGGAAAAACTCCCAGAAAAACTCACTAGGGAGAAAAATTTAAGAAACCTTGGAAGAATCAATTCAGTGAGGTATCCCCTCCTCCAGAGACGGTTGTTGAAAGAGAGGAGCAGAACACAGGCTAAACAGTCATATCTCTAGAAAGAGTGAATTGGCAGTTGAAACATCAAAACCCAATGCTCTTGGGTCTGAGGTAGCACAAAGTCAGTTTAGGTAGCCACAGGGCTTATGCCCATGATTGGTGCAGCATCACAGGCAGGAGGATGAGGAAAGGGACCGGGAACTGGCTCATTGTCCATCAGGGAGACCAACGTCCAACTGGCAATCCGATCCAGGGTGGGTAGAGCATCTCAGAACGATGTACACTGGCACCAGGTCCAACATAGGCCGACGACTACGCATGTGCTTAGAGCTCAGACCCCCCACACCAAAGGGAGGTATGGAGGGAAGACAGAGAGAGAGGGGAGAGGAGATATTAGAGTGGCAAGAGCAGTTAACAGTTACAGCAATATCAAGAAAGAGGCCCACACCGATCAAGTGCAGCTTAGCAGACCAAAAAAGGGCAACTGACGCAGCCTTACACACCAAGAAAGCACCAGCCCCCCTCGGTTGGAACATAAAATCTGTTCCAAGGAAGAGAAACTCTAAAATAATAATTTAAGAATGCTCTGTTCCCTGTCGTCTCCAGCAACAGAATCAATACAAACAGCATAAAACAAGGCGAGCGTGACAGTAGGACTGCAGTCAAGATGCATCAAGTTCAGATGGTCCCTTTGAGACAACCTGTTACCATGTTTGAGCACAATCACAGCCTTAAAATGTTATCAATCACAGTTAAAACTCATCTATTTCTGAGGAACATCATGCTGACAACAACCACAAAGGGACTTGAACCCTTAATCTTCTGATTCGGAGTCAGACGCCTTATCCATTAGGCCACACCGTCATTTGACAACGTGAATGCCTACAAAGATCTTCACATAACTTGTTTTAAATGACCAACATTGACGCTCCATTTATTTTAAGCGTATTAACTCTGCCCCTCAACAAACCTAAACCCTTAAGGAAGACAATAAAAAAACTCCCAGAAAATCTTACTAGGGAGAAAATATTGAAGAAACCTTGGAAGGAGCAATTCAGTGAGGGATCCTGTCCTCCAGGCACGGTTGGTGAAAGAGTGGAGCAGGACACAGGCTAAACGGTCATATCTCTAGAAAGAGTGAATTGGTCATTGAAACATTAAAACTCAATGCTAAACTTGGGTCTGAGGTAGCACAAAGTCAGTTTAGGCAGCCACAGGGACTGGCATTTCAAAATTGGCTCATCCAGGATTTGAAACCAGGAACTCTCACACCTGAAGCAAGAATCATACCCCTAGACCAGGGGTGCTCAATACGTCGATTGCGATCTACCAGTCGATCGCGAAGGTATTAAAACGTAAACTCCCTTTTTTTCAGATTTATTGAAATACATATAAAATCCAGTTTAACAAGACTTTCAAACAGCAACATCAAATCTTATATGGATAGATAAAATGCAAACGTAGACGTCAGCCAATTATCCTCGCTATGACATTTGTCACTTGACTAACAGTCGGGTTGACCAATCTGACCTCTGCGCATGTGCTCATATTGGCGAGTTATCTTCCAATTTACAACTTCTAAACTTAAGAGTATAAAAATTAGTGGGGAAGCTGTACCAAATAAATAGACTAAACTTACCATCTCCATACGGAATGGGAGTTGGATTTTTTTTTCACTATGTTATTTTCAAAGTGCGTTTGCCTCATCTGCCAGACTGCAGTCGCTATACCGAAAAAGGGAAATGTGGAGCGGCATTTTCAGACTGTACATAAAAACTACGACACTAACTTACACCCGAAAAGTGAGTTGAGAAAGATAAAGGTTAAGGAACTAAAATCCCAGTTGTCAGGACAGCAGTCAAGACTTTGCTTTACGCGAGCCAATCGCTACATTCATGTATTCATTTTCAGGAAGATGCTGACGTTGTTTCAGTCGCATAAAAAATTGCAACACTGTTTCACCTGAACTCTTCTGGAGTGGAAGATGAGATTTTGACACTACAAGCCGACATTGAGCTGAAGGCCAGAGCTCATGGACAATTCTGGAGCGTACTCACAGAGAAAAAGTACTCCAACATAAGAGTGAGCACCACCCACTGTATTTATGGGTGCTTAGCACCTGTCAAGGGGGGGTGGGTTATTATTTATTTCTTTCATTTGGTGCCACTGGCAGTCATCCTTGATCCCTGTGTTGTTTTTTTGTAAATCAACGTTATTGATTTGTAAGCTGATTTCCTTATTTTGTGTTGGGGTTGTAACAAGCAATATGGGTTCACACAATTATATAGGTGTACTAACATATATGGTTCTTATTGTACGGTTTTACTCGGCTACCTACACTAACCTTGTAACTCCCACCGTCAAGGGTGTTCTAAACCGGTGAGTCAGTGTCTCACTCAAGCTCGGTAATATTTTTAGTAGTGTTTATTCTCCTCAGCATTCCTGTTTTCCACATGCTAATCGCCAGGTAAACAACAGTTCAGTTTCACTGGTTAAAACAAACAGGTTTCACATGAAGCAGATCCGGTAGGTTAAAGCATCCGCCCCACTTATCCAACAGGGGGAGGTTTCTCCACCACAATAGATCACCAACATATCACAACAAACCTGAATAACTTCACACTTATGAAGAATTCTCCATATATTTCTGAATAATTATATGTTGCGCAATTTTATAGTAGGTAGATCACTTTGACTCGGTCATTTTGTAAGTAGCTTTCTTTCTGAAAAAGTGTGTGCACCCCAAATGTATATGGTTGCATTGGTAGTTCAGAGGTGGAATTCTCGCCTGCCACGCGCGAGGCCCGGGTTCGATTCCCGGCCAATGCATGGCTTTTGTGGTCGACATCCTTGTCTTTGAGTTGGTTTGACCGCGTGGTAAACTTTTTGAGGACAGGATGAGAAAAAACATTGACATGTTGCCCAGCCCCATCTGCCACGTGGATTCCCGCCTTCCATTCAGGGCCCTTGAGTTGATGGTGATCTCTGATGGAAAACTGCGTCTTCCTCGTTAGTATAGTGGTTCCTGCGTCGTATCCTCGTTAGTATAGTGGTTAGTATCCCCGCCTGTCACGAGGGAGACCAGGGTTCAATTCCCTGACGTGGAGGAGGGACTGTTTTTGCCCCTTTTGGTTCCCGCTTCACCATCACAGCCTTCGCATCGCTACTCGGATGACTGAGGACATACCTTCACTCTTCACATAGTTGTATGGTGAATCCTGATACTTGTGATTATGACTAGATAAAAAGTGATGCGTCCTCGACCACCGACCCAGGTTCCACCGAGATTTGAACTCGGATTGCT
>JARGSH010000050.1:1502500-1535000 GCA_030340665.1 Neosalanx taihuensis | reverse complement strand
AACGCGCTAACCAATTGCGCCACAAAGACCCTGCCACTGCCTTCCCCATACGATCCATATTTGAAAGCAGGTAGCGCAAGCGTGGCCTATAAGACAAGTATGAGCTGGCAGCGGGTGGCGATGACTCAAAAACGGCGTCCGGAATACAAGAACAAAGGTAAAACGTGCGTGAAAGTAAAACTAACGCGATAGGTTTCTGAACATGGCCGGGGCTCTCGATGATGGTTTTAATGACACAAAGGTGGTGTGAGTAATACAATAAAAACGTTCCGCTCCGATTTTCCACATGGCAAAACGTTTTCGCAGCGTGGCAGTGGGTGTTTGAGATAATATTACTACTTACTATACAGGGCTTGCCTGGCATTTCAAAATGGGCTCCTCCGGGATTTGAACCCGGGACCTCTCGCACCCAAAGCAAGAAGCATACCCCTAGCCCAACGAGCCAACTTGATTCTGCATTATCAGTTAAAAGCTACTCTTAGAGGGGGGGAAGAAGGGATAGAATTGATGCTTTCATAAACTACAGTCCTCCAACTTGATGCTGCATTATCAGTTAAAAGCTACTCTTAGAGGGGGGGAAGAACGGCTAGAATCTGTGCTTTCACAGATGATCTGGTGCCTGTGGAGGCCAGGTCATCTGGCACAGCACCCTGTCTGTAACGGGGATTTCCACCAGTTTAGGTGGCTGTGGTTCCATGGTGTAACGGTCAGCACTCTGGGCTCTGAATCCAGCGATCCGAGTTCAAATCTCGGTGGAACCTGGGACGGTGGTTGTGGATGCATCACTTTTTATCAAGTCACTGAAAGGGGCAAAAACAGCCCCCTTCTCCCCGTCAGGGAATTGAACCCTGGTCTCCCGCGTGACAGGCGGGGATACTAACCACTATACTAACGAGGACACGACGATAGACGCAGTTTTCCATCGGAGATCACCATCAACTATACCACTTATTTAGAGAGGTATTACTGTTTGTGTGTACCACTTAGAGAGGTATACACATATACAAAAAAAGTCAGCCGAATAAGGGACACACAGCTTCCCTCTCATATCGCTGTTGCAGTATGCAAATGAGCCCAGACGTAGACCACGGAGTGGTAAAACTTTGAACAAGCAGCAGCAATCAAAGCACAGAGATGACCATAGACCAGTGGTCTTCAACCCTGGTCCTCAGGACCCACTGTCCTGCATGTTTTAGATGTTTCCCTGCTCCAACACACCTGATTCTAATGCATGGGTCGTTATCTAGCTCTGAAGAATCCTGGTAAACGATCATGCATTAGAATCAGGTGTGTGGGAAGGGGGAAACATCCAAAACATGCAGGACAGTGGGTCCTGAGGACCAGGGTTGAAGACCACTGCCATAGACATTAAGAAATTCATCAGAAATCAGAAATGTTTCTACCTTATTTATAGCCCGAGGCGAGATTACCACCACCCCCCCCCCACCCCCACCTCCACCAAATATCTACCCTGGCATTTTCTGTTGCGTCTGACTGCTCCCTCATATATGCCTGTCTAGAACCGGCCCTGGCTGTCCTCATTGTCTGTGTATCTTGCACAGTCTCTGGAGTGTTGTGACCCAGCATGTTGTCTAGTATGCCACCATTGCTCTGTCTTTGGATCTGGGTTGCAACAGAAATCCAAGGATTGCGCGCCACAAGTCGTGCTGCATATTTTGAACAGGCAGCTCACGCAGGGACTTGAAGGCTGGACACTCAGATTAAGCTGCTGTGGTGACAAGGTGGAAGTGAAGCATGTGACGAGGTGGCCGAGTGGTTAAGGCGATGGACTGCTAATCCATTGTGCTCTGCACGTGTGAGTTCGAATCTCATCCTCGTCGGCAAGCTATATTCTTTTTCCATTGGTGTGAGTTGCATCAAGCTTGTACTTACATTTACATTTATGTAAGTAAGTAGCCCACACTGACCGGTGGGGACCTCATTCTGAATATTGCTATAACTGTTAGCTGTTCCTTGCACTCTCTAACATCTCCTCTACTCCGTCTCGCTGTCCTCCCCTCCATACCTCCCTTTGGTATGGGGGGACTGAGCTCTCAGCACTTGCGTGGTCATCGGCCAATGTTGGACCTGGTGCCAGTGGACATCGATCCGAGATGGTCTTCCAACCCCGGATCTGGTCGCCAGTCGGACGTCAGTCTCCCTGATGGACAAGGAGAGAGTTCCCGGTCCTTTTCCTCATCCCCCTGCGTGTGATGCTGCGCCAATCATGGGCCCAAGCCCAGTGACTGCCTAAATTGACTTTGTGCGACCTAAGACCCACGTTGAGCATTGAGTATTGATGTTTCAACAACTTGTTAACTATCTCTAGAGTTATGACTGTTTTAGCCTGTGTTCTGCTCTTCACTTTCTCCAACCGTCCCTGGAGGAGGGGATCCCTCACTGAATTGCTCCTTCCAAGGTTTCTTCCATTTTTTTTGTTCCTAGTGAGTTTTTTCTGGGAGTTTTTCCTTGTCTTCCTTGAGGGTTTAGGTTGGTTGAGTGGTTGGTTGAGCCCTCTGTGACATTGCTTGTAAAAAGGGCTATACAAATAAATGTTGATTTGCTTTTTTCAGCTGAGGAACATCTCTAAACTCAGGCAAATGGTGTCACAAAATGATTTGGAGATGATCATTCATGCGTTTGTGTCTCCACGTTTAGACTACTGTAACAGTTTGTTTTCATGTTTAAACAAGAAGGAGCTGTCTCGCCTGCAGTTAGTGCAAAATTCTGCAGCGAGAATTCTGACCTGCTCTAATAGGAGGACCCACATATCCCCTATTCTAAAAGCTCTGCATTGGCTCCCAGTGCCCTTTAGGTCCAACTTTAAAATTCTGGTTTTAACTTTTAGAGCTTTGCATGATCAGGCTCCATCCTATATTACTGATCTTATTCAGCCTTACACCCCTGCTCGGGCTCTGAGGTCTGTGGAGCAGAATCTGCTAATGGTGCCACGTACTCACTTACGAAACAGAGGTGACCGATCCTTTCAGGCTGTTGCTCCCAAGCTCTGGAACGATCTTCCCATCTCTCTGCGTTCAATAGAGTCTGTTGACGCATTCAAACGTCAACTAAAAACCTATTTATTTGTGCAGGCTTTTGCATAATTTGTTCTTGGTGCTGCTATGTTTTATCACTGTATTGTAATTGGCCTTTTAAATGTCTGTATATTTAATCGATATTTTTATGACATTTTAATCTGTTGTTTGCTTCCCATTGTAAAGCGCTTTGTGACCCTGGTCTGCGAGGGGTGCTATATAAATAAAGTTTACTTACTTACTTACATTATGCCGCTTCATTATCCATCACTCTGTCGATACTTGCAAGACAAATGAAATGACATGTTATTGAGACCATACTGAAAATACAGAAAGAAAAAATTCTTAACACAAACAAAACATTCCTGAAACAAACATAACAGTACTTCACCACAATTTAGCGAACGCAAACGATCTCATTACTCACCACTGTTCCATAGTATCAAGTGTGGTTGCAGTTTCTCTGAGAATCAATCGCTCAACTAAAGTTGGGTTGAGAAACTTGTTTGTTAAAAACGTAAAACTGGAAATAATACATCACAGATATATCGTTCACAAATCCGTCTCAGTTCTGGTTTGGCGATCTACATTTCGCCAATTTGGTTAGGATTTTTTAAAACAAAAAACTGTTTACCACCAAACTGAGAATTAGTCACAATACACATATATCTCAGTAAAATAACAGCTAAACAAAAGGGTGGTTAGCAAAATGATTTAATCTATCGTTCAGACTCTCTCTCATAGTCCCTTCTTACAATTAACCTGATAGCGCCTATTTCTTGCACAATGACCCCAAGTCATTCGCTTTCTACACACATAAAATATTTACAAGTTTTAAAAGAACAATAGATCAATTACCTATTATAACAAAAGAAATAAACCAAAAGTATATTAAAAGAGGTTGAGAACCACTGGTCTACGCCTATCTGAATCAAAAAAAGCCTTTGAATTTAGTCGACTGGGAATAAAAATGACGTTTTTTTTTTTGTTGGTTTGCCTATTTGTTGTTGGTGGTTCCAGTATGGGTAATCAAGGTTCCAGCAAGGGAGCAATAGAGACATTGTTACTTGAGAATAGTCCAACCCCATTTATGTTTGATTTATATGAAATTCAAGCAGTTTTAAGCATTGAGAAATGGCATGAGTGGACTAAATATGACACGATGCATTGTTTCCCACTGGAGTGAACGTTTGATGTAAAAAAAAAAAATACTGGAGAGTTAAATGCGGTCTTGATAGAAAAGGAAACAAGTCGTATTGCAAACAATATGTAATCTGGCTGTTTTTTGTTGCTCTGGGCAACTGAAGCTATGAGACGTGCCAGCTATCTTGTGAAGATATGGTGTGAGCAAGCTAAAAGTGATTCTGATAGAGAAGCTAAGAATGATCAAGAGTTTCTGTCCGGGACTCTTGGTTAAAACGTGATCAAACTGATAAAGTTACAGAGAGAGAGAACTCTTTCTTTGTTTGAACATGTTAACAGGGCATTGCTTGTGCAGACTGCTAGTGCCACAACTAAGAGTTTGGAAGAACTGAAACAGGTGGAGAGTAGCAATATTTCTGTAGAGAAATAAGAAAGACTACCAAAGATTTGCAACCTGTTTTACAGTTGATTAATATGATGTTGTTACTATTGCTGTGGCTATGCAGGAGAGCCATAGACAGAGAAAAGTAACTGTTAAGGAAAGAATCTGGTCAGGTGCAGCCAGTACAGAAACCACCAGAGAAACTAGTGACCCCAGTTGATAGTTATCCACTGCCACAAGGACCTTATGATGCACTCAAATGCTCGTTGATAGCAGTGATACCAAAAGGAGGCATGCTAGACTGGAGTAAAGCGTATGACTGCAAACAGAAGTTTGGAGCCTACAGATTACTTGGAAAGGCTTACTAGGATGTTTGACAAACACTGAGTTTACAGCGAATGCTTTCCCTGTAGCACTTTGTCGTGCGCTCGTTAGTGGATTTCTCCCTGAACTCCAGGTAGAAGATAAGAATCATGTTCTGCATTGGGACGGGGAGAAGAGTCTGTTTTTGCCCCTTTTGGTTCCCACCCGCATCACATCGCTACTCAGATGTCTGAGGACATACCTTCACTCTTCACATAGTTGTATGGTGAATCCTGATACTTGTGATTATGACTAGATAAAAAGTGATGCGTCCTCGACCACCGACCCAGGTTCCACCGAGATTTGAACTCTTGGTGCAATTTGGCACGTCTCCATCCTCTTGCCTAGGCGTAACAGTGAGAGCGACTCGTGTCACGTGACCTCATAGATGACTTATACGGTTGCATTTGTGATTCAGTGGTAGAATTTTCGCCTGCCACGCGGGAGGCCCGGGTTCGATTCCCGGCCAATGCATTGCTTTTGTGGTCGACATCCTTGTCTTTGAGTTGGTTTGACCGCGTGGTAAGCTTTTTGAGGACATCCAGATGAGAAAAAACATCGACATGTTGCCCAGCCCCATCTGCCACGTGGATTCCCGCCTTCCATTCAGGGCCCTTGAGTTGATGGTGATATCCGATGGAAAACTGCATCTGTCGTTGTGTCCTCGTTAGTATAGTGGTTAGTATCCCCGCCTGTCACGTGGGAGACCAGGGTTCAATTCCCTGACGGGGAGAAGGGGCTGTTTTTGCCCCTTTCAGTTCATGACTGAGGACATACCTTCACTCTTCACATAGTTGTATGGTGAATCCTGATACTTGTGATTATGACTCGATAAAAAGTGATGCATCCTCAACCACCGTCCCAGGTTCCACCGAGATTTGAACTCGGATCGCTGGATTCAGAGCCCAGAGTGCTGACCGTTACACCATGGAACCACAGCCACCTAGACTGGTGGAAATCCCCGTTACAGACAGGGTGCTGTGCCAGATGACCTGGCCTCCACAGTCACCAGATCATCTGTGAAAGCAAAGATTCTAGCCGTTCTTCCCCCCCTCTAAGAGTAGCTTTTAACGGACAATGCAGCATCAAGTTGGAGGACTGTAGTTTATGACTGGAATGGAAATCCTTGGGTCGCTGGTTCAAATCCGTCTCGAAGGAGTTTTATTTTTTTTGCGGTTGAAACTATTTACAGTCCAAATGCAGGATAGCAGACAAAGCAGGGAGACCCTATTTTGAAAGGGGAACCAAACCGATGGCGTGGATGTGAAAGCATCGATTCTAGCCCTTCTTCCCCCCCTCTAAGAGTAGCTTTAACTAATAATGCAGCATCAAGTTGGCTCGTTGGTCTAGGGGTATGAGTCTCGCTTTGGGTGCGAGAGGTCCTGGGTTCAAATCCCGGAGGAGCCCATTTTGAAATGCCAGGCAAGCCCTGTATAGTAAGTAGTAATATTATCTCGAACACCCACTGCCACGCTGCGAAAACGTTTTGCCATGTGGAAAATCGGAGCGGAACGTTTTTATTGTATTACTCACACCGCCCTTGTGTCATTAACCCTTTAGGCGCCAAAGTCGCGGAATTGCGACTAGCAACATTGCTGACTAAAACAGGCTGTAGCTATAAATGTGGGGCCGAATCTTGTTTTTACTTTTCACCAGGTGATAGTGGACATGTGTTTCTTTAATATAATCATCATTTATGGACATGTTTTTATTTAAAGTTTTCGAGAAAAACGAGTTTGTAAAACCCCCTCCCGAACAGTGACGCAGCTCTGCTTAGACGCTGCTAATCAGTGATAGAAGGGCTGAGCGGAGCAACAGCAGAGCAGAGGGAAAGAGTGTTTTTTTTAGTTACTCACGATACTAAGAGGTTGATTTACCGTCAACAAAGTATTTATTCAGATATTAGATGACTCCGATTCCTTAGAGGAATGACATGCAGTCAGTGAAGTCTGAAGACCCCCAGTCTAGTGAAGCATAAACTGACATTAGTAGTGACTGCGCGTCCGTGCACAAAGTCCACAATCAGCACACTCTATAGCGGATGCTTCACCTCAGCCTGGCCAGGGTGGAAGCATTCTGCGAATGCCAAAAAGGGGACATGTTCGAGGTGGCAGGGGGGCTCATAACACCGCAAATATGGTTGGAAACCACGGATGAAAACATGCCTGTTTCCACACAGATCCAGGAAATAGTACAACTGCATTTTAGATGCGGTTCTGAGCATCAGTGTGGTCAACACGCCAATTGATTAGACAAGTTGGATCAGTAAACGTATTTCTATCCCAAATTTAGTTTCATACTAAAGATATTTCACGTTGAATGTTGAATGTATTCCCTTATCTCAAACTACTTTCAAGTTATAGCCTTTTGAAACCTCCAAGTTGAGGTTTCCATTTTCCATTATAGCCGCCACCTTGTGACGTCATCATATGCAAATTAGATGAAAAAAAATGAATTCCCATCACAAACTTTGAGTCATACTGAACAACTTTCTCATTGACAGTATACCTTTATCTCAAACCACTTTCAAGTTATAGCCTTTTGAAATCTTGATATCAAAATTTTATATTTTCTTGAAAAAACCCTGGCACCTAAAGGGTTAAAACCATCATCGAGAGCCCCGGCCACGTTCAGAAACCTTTTGCGTTAGTTTTACTTTCACGCACGTTTTACCTTTGTTCTTGTATTCCGGACGCCGTTTTTGAGTCATCGCCACCCGCTGCCAGCTCATACTTGTCTTATAGGCCATGTTTGCGCTACCTGCTTTCAGACATGGATTGTATGGGGAAGGCAGTGGCAGGGTCTTTGTGGCGCAATTGGTTAGCGCGTTCGGCTGTTAACCGAAAGGATGGTGGTTCGAGCCCACCCAAGGACGAGCTTTTTTCATGTTTGTTTTGGATCTTGGTCCTGCCCGCAGACCATCAGAGTTGAAGAGGGTGGATAATCTCTTCTGCTCGTTAGGGTACGAGGCACCGTGGTTTAGTAAAGGAAGCACAAGCTTGACGCAACTCACACCAAGGAAAAGTCTGATGAAATAATCTGCCGACACATTGAAAATGTCACCTAGGGAAGGCAGAGGGAGGGTTTTTGCGGCGCAATTGGTTAGCGCGTTTGGCTGTTAACCGAAAGGATGGTGGTTCGAGCCCACCCAAGGACGAGCTCTTTTTCATGTTTGTTTCGGATCTTGGTCCTGCCTGCAGACCATCAGAGTTGAAGAGGGTGGATAATCTCTTCTGCTCGTTAGAGTACGAGGCACCATGGTTTAGTAAAGGAGCGGGATCTCCTAGGAGATTTGGTAGGAGCACGATGCGCCAAGCGACGGAAGTTTAACTTCGAAAAAGGTGGGTGCTCCATGAATATAGCTTGCCGACGAGGATGAGATTCCAACTCACGCATGCAGAGCACAATGGATTAGCAGTCCATCGCTTTAACCACTCGGCCACCTCGTCACTTTCTTAACTGCCCCCTTGTCACCACCGACAGCTTAAATCTGAATTGTCCACCAGGCCACACTCGCGCTTCCTTTGGTCAATAAGACCCACTGCCACGCTGCGAAGACGTTTCGCGATATGGAAATTTGGTTTTATTTTTGGTTTGATTTTATTGTATTACTCACACCGCCCTTGTGTCATTAAAACCATAATCGAGATGGTTAATTTTACAAACAGCCACCATTTCGGAACAGTTTGGGTTTCCCGCTCTATTAAGCAGTTGGTTTCTGTACTGTAGTGGTTATTACGTTCGCCTTACACATGGATGGTCCCTGGTTCGAAACTGGGCAGAAACTTAATTCTGCTTTTGTCAAATTCCAATTATGCCCACTGAGTGAGTTGCAGCTCGTTGGAGTTGGCCTGTAGTTTTCTGAAACGCCAAGTTAGCTACCCTGGTGCCGCTTGTACGCTCAGGTCTGAAACATGCTGAGCAGGAAGCCTGAGAACCAGCGCTGGGAAGGTTTGCCTCAAACCACTCTGACTGTTCCTTGCTGAAAAACACTTTCAGCTTGCTGAAAAACACTTTCGACTACCTGAAATTCCTGCGTTGCCTTAGATTAAATTAGATGAACCTTTATTTGTCCTCCAGGAGGTGGAAATTGCAGTTCACAAGGATGGACAAAGCAGGATGGACAAGGCAGATGATATTGTGTGTTCAAACGACCCCCGTGACAACGCAAGTGTGGGGCAAAGGTCGCTATCTGCGTCTGGAGAGGGACTGCAGGCCCCGCAACCAGAGCGGTACTAATAAAGCCATGGTGACCAAGAGCTTGGAGAATATGTGCATCGAAACCGCTACTTCTCGCATGCTAAGCAAGCGCTCTACCATTTGAGAAAATTCCCCTTGCTGACCCTACCACTTCGGAGTCTGGCCAAGACTTAAAGCCCAAGAGACCGTGAAGGTCAAAAGTCTCATAGCAGAAGATGGTTTCGATCCATAGACCTCTGGGTTATGGGCCCAGCACGCTCCCGCTGCGCCACTCTGCTGCTGTTGTGCCACTCTGCTGCTGTTGTGCCACTCTGCTGCTGTTGCAAACCCACAATCTCAGCAGTATGAGGCCAGCGCCCCATCCACTTGGCCAGTAGGGCTTGAGGCTAATGCGTTTCAGCTACAGATAGCACAATGTCAAGGTGGTTCCTTCCAAGCAACTGACTTAAAATGAAATCACACTGCATATAGCGTTGTTTTTTTTGCATTTATGCTATGTATAAACAAATGTGTGTTGCATTTATAAAATCAATGAACGACTACAGAGAAAACAAAATTACACACATTTTGTGCTCCGAAAAAAAGACGTTGACGTTGGGTTGAAGGTTACTTTCAAGTAAAATACGCAATGTCTATTTGAGTCCTTCTTTTAATTATGAAAACAAAAACGCTGAACTTAAATTATCCACCATCAGCAAACCAAAAATGCTTGAAGTGATTTGTACTCAGATCAACCTTCCGCAACCTTCCGCATCAGTTCCGAAGCGGCTTTTTTTCTCTCATCTCCATCCGGATATTTTTGAGCAAAGGCTGCGTGTTTATTCTGGAAATGTCTTGCGATATTTGACTTTTTGTTGTTTCCTAGTTTGTCATTACATATTAAGCATACTGGTAAACCAGTCTCATCAGCAGTGAAAGCAAATGAATCTGTCCACGTACCATTGAACGTTCTGTCAGACACTTTTCTCTTCTTAGAACTCTCCATAGTTGTCCTACCTGGGATTCGAAAAGTTCAAGAAATCGCGCGCTGGCGGGTGTCGCACATTGGCGGGTGTGACGCATAGTAACAGTGTAACAGCGACATCATTTTTTTTAACACGTTTTATTTAGATATTAGAAGATCACCATAATCTTCAAATTTAGAATTACATTTTAAAAACGAACAAACTAAACTACATTTGAATTCAATACTCATTAATTATTTTCAAAAGCCACAGGGAGCCGCATCAGAGGGATGAAAGAGCCGCATGCGGCTCCGGAGCCGCGGGTTGCCGACCCCTGCCCTAGCTGCAGGGCTAAAGTGCCCAGGCTGAGTAACTCCTGGGAGACCTTGGCCAAAATAAAGGCACTGCTGAGATTGGAACTCAGGATTTCCTGTTTACTAAACAGGTGCTTTCACCAACTAAGCCACGGCGCTGCGCACAGGGCAGTTGTATTTTTTAGATTTTTTACTAAACAAAATAGCATCCGTTTCCAAATGAAAACGGTAGCAGAGCAGGTGTGGCTGGTTAGCTCAGATGGTCAGAGCGTGGTGCTAATAACGCCAAGGTCGTGGGTTCGATCCCCACACGGGCCAAAGACCTTCTTTAGATGTCATTTCCTGTTTGATTTAGACAATATGTGGTGAGGCTTTCAAATGCTTCATCAGGGCTTTTGGTAAACCCGTGAGGTTTGCAAATTGCTGTCTGCTGCTTAGCTCCAGGGCTGCAGTGCCCAGGAAGAGAAACTCCTGGGAGACCAAAATAAAGGCACCGCTGAGATTTGAACTCAGGATCTCCTGTTTACTAAACAGGCGCTTTGACCAACTAAGCCACGGCGCCTGTGCGAGGAAGACAAGGAAGAGATGCTCCACCTACTTCCACTCTGATGGTCGGTACAGGTCCTTTTCGCACAGGGCAGGACCCACATCAGAAACAAAGACAGACTCGAACCACCATCCTTTCGCTTCACTGCTCGCTGACTGAGCTTGGAGTTAAACCCACAATACTTGAGAGAAGAGGGTATTTGCTCACACTCTCCTATCCCACAGGTAACAGGAAGGTTTGTCTTTTTGTTGTTGTCATTTTGTCAGGCTCACGTGCTTCAGCCAAACTTCCTGGGGGGAGGTGCCCTTGTTGGCGCAGTAGGCAGCGTGTCAGTCTCATAATCTGAAGGTTGTGAATTTGAACCTCACACAGGTCAGTTGTATTCTTGACTGTTTTAAACTGTTACTCTGAGGGCTGTAGTGTTCCCTGCTGCTGTTGCAAACTGCAATGACCACACTGCGGAACAAATAAAGGATTATCTTATCTTATCTAGTACACAAACATTCATAACCCTGCCCCGTGAGAGGCTCAAACTCACAAACACGCACTGCAGCCTGCGCCATAGATTCAGCTGCATTGCTCCACCCCTCCTAACACCCAGTGGAGCGGAGTAGTGACAGCCTCCAGCCCCAGTGGCCTAATGGATAAGGCACTGGCCTTCTAAGCCAGGGATTGTGGGTTCAAGTGCCATCTGGGGTGACAGGCAGCAGAGTGGCGCAGCGGCAGTGTGCTGGGCCCATAACCCAGAGGTCTATGGATCGAAACCATCCTCTGTTATGAGTCATGGTGTCTTGGGCTTTAAGTCTTGGCCAGACTCCGAAGTGGTAGAGTCAGCAAGGGGAATTAGCTCAAATGGTAGAGCGCTCGCTTAGCATGCGAGAAGTAGCAGGATTGATGCCCGCATTCTCCAAGCTCTTGGTCACCATGGCTTTTTTAGTACCGCTCCGGTTGCGGGGTCTGCAGTCCCTCTCCAGACGCAGATGGAGACCTTTGAACGCCTGTCAAATGACCCCTTTCATCTGGAAACGGATGCTATTTTGGTTATTAAGACATTAAAAAATACAACTGACCCGTGTGAGGTTCAAATTCACGACCTTCAGATAATGAGACTGGGTGACAACCCTCAGACGTGGGCCAGTGGCGCAATGGATAACGCGTCTGACTACGGATCAGAAGATTCTAGGTTTGACTCCTGGCCAAACTGATGCGCAGTGTCTGTAACGGGGATTTCCACCAGTCTAGGTGGCTGTGGTTCCATGGTGTAATGGTCAGCACTCTGGGCTCTGGGCAAATCTCGGTGGAACCTGAGTCGGTGATCGAGGACGCATCTCTTTTTATCTAGTCATAATCACAAGTATCAGGATTCACCATACAACTATGTGAAGAGTGAAGGTATGTCCTCAGTCATCCGAGTAGCGATGCGAAGGCTCTGATGGCGAAGCGGGAACTAAAAGGGGCAAAACAGTCCCTTCTCCCCGTGTGACAGGAGGGGATACTAACCACTATACTAACGAGCACGACAACAGATGCAGTTTTCCATCGGAGATCACCATCAACTCAAGGGCCCTGAATGGAAGGCAGGAATCCACGTGACAGATGGGGCTGGGCAACATGTCGATGTTTTCCTCATCTGGATGTCCTCAAAAAGTTTACCACGCGGTCAAACCAACTCAAAGACAAGGATGTCGACCGCAACAGCCATGCATTGGCCGGGAATCGAACCCAGGCCGGTTGAGGGGCAGAGTTGTTTAATACGCTTAAAATAAATGGAGCTTCAATGTTGGTAATTTAAAACAAGTTATGTGATGATCTTTGTAGGCAATAACATTGTCAAATGACCGCGTGGCCTAATGGATAAGGCGTCTGACTTCGAATCAGAAGATTAAGGGTTCGAGTCCCTTCGTGGTCGTTGTCAGCATGATGTTCCTCAGAAATAGATGAGTTTTAACTGTGGTTGATAACATTTTAAGGCTGTGATTGTTCTCAAACTTGGTAACAGGTTGTCTCAAAGGGACCATCTGAACTTGATGCATCTTGACTGCAGTCCTACTGTCACGCTCACCTTGTTTTATGCTGTTTGTATTGATTCTGTTGCTGGAGACGACAGGGAACAGGGCATTCTTAAATTATTATTTCAGAGTTTCTCTTCCTTGGAACAGATTTTATGCTCCAACCGAGGGGGGCTGGTGCTTTCTTGGTGTGTAAGGCTCTGTCAGTTGCCCTTTTTTGGTCTGCTAAGTTGCTGCACTTGATCGGTGTGGGCCTCTTTCTTGATATTGCTGTAACTGTTAACTGCTCTTGCCACTCTAATATCTCCTCTCCTCTCTCTCTGTCTTCCCTCCATACCTCCCTTTGGTGTGGGGGGTCTGAGCTCTAAGCACATGCGTAGTCGTCGGCCTATGTTGGACCTGGTGCCAGTGTACATCGTTCTGAGATTCTCTACCCACCCTGGATCTGATTGCCAGTTGGACGTTGGTCTCCCTGATGGACAATGAGCCAGTTCCCGGTCCCTTTCCTCATCCTCCTGCCTGTGATGCTGCACCAATCATGGGCATAAGCCCTGCCTAAACTGACTTTGTGCTACCTCAGACCCAAGAGCATTGGGTTTTGATGTTTCAACTGCCAATTCACTCTTTCTAGAGATATGACTGTTTAGCCTGTGTTCTGCTCCTCTCTTTCAACAACCGTCTCTGGAGGAGGGGATACCTCACTGAATTGATTTTTTCAAGGTTTCTTAATTTTTTTTCAAAGTTTTGGTCAAAGTGCCTGTTTAGTAAACATGAAATCATGAGTTCAAATCTCAGCGGTGCCTTTATCTTGGCCAAGGTCTCCCAGGAGTTACCCGGCCTGGGCACTTTAGCCCTGCAACTAGGTGGTCATGTTTAGACAGCATTTGCCAAAGTCTCCCTGGTGGTCTAGTGGCTAGGATTTGGCGCTTTCACCGCCGCAGCCCGTGTTCGATTCCTGGTCAGGGAAATCTCTCTAGAGACCAAATACTTTTGGTAATATAGTGTACATCATGCTGGGATGTGATCGCCTACATGGTATGGCAGGTTAAAATATGGGAACTTACATTTCCATGGCTTCTGTCTACATATTTTTGCCATCCAATAAGATTTTTTTTCTCTGAAAACTGTTTTTTCTGAATACTGTACATACTGTGTATGTTCTGAGTATACAATTAAAATATATTCTGTTGTAATAACTGTTGTGCACTTCTGGTTGGATGCTAACTGTATTTTGTTACCCTGTACTTATACCTGTGTAATGACAATACAGTTGAATCTAATCTAATCTAAAAACTGTGTCTGAGCAAGGTTTAGAGGTTAGGTGTGAAAGGCTTAACAGAATGCTAGAGCATCTGAGCAAGGTTTAGAGTTGTGAAAGGCTTAACAGGATGCTAGAGCGTCTGAACAAGGTTTAGAGGTGTGAAAGGCTTAACAGGATGCTAGAGCATCTGAGCATGGTGTAGAGGTTAGAGTGTTTGCTTAGTGATAGAGAGGACCCAGGTTCAAACCCAGACAAGCTGTATGTCTTCCATATTGGTGTGATCAGAGTGGTTGACTCTCAAGTCATAGTCATCTGTTCATACCATACCACACATCAACAGGAACTGACAGAGATACAGACCCCAGCAGAGGTGTCTGGTCCAGATCATCTCCTACATTATATACTGTACACACACTAATCTGCTTTTACATTTTTTAATTTAGCAGACTCTTTTATCCAAAGCGACTAAACTGCTTACACTGAAATATCTTCTGCTTCTGATTTTAGGGATATATTTTCAGTGTTCAGTAAATGTAATATTGACAGATATACACTAAATCATTAGTTGTAAACTTCGTTGCGAGTGGGATTCGATACGAGATCTCCATTTTTTCTGTTACACCTATAGACGTCTCTCCACTGCGGGCGGGGATACTAACCACTATACCAACGACAACAGCTGCAGTTTTCCATTGGAGATCACCATCAACTCAAGGGCCCTGGATGGAAGGTATCCACGTGGCAGATGGGGCTGGGAAACATGTCGATGTTTTTCCTCATCTGGCTGTCCTCAAAAAGTTGAAACTCGTCAAAAGGTACAGAAAGGTAAAGAAAATAGTTTTGCAGGATTAAAATGCACCTTAATGGAGAATGCGGGCATCGATCCCGCTGCCTCTCGCATGCTAAGCAAGCGCTCTACCACTTGAGCTAATTCCCCATTGGTGACTTATTTGATGGGGAACTTGTCATCAAATGCATGAGGACCCAAAAGGTACAGAAAGTAGTTTTGCAGGATGAAAATGCACCTGAATGGAGAATGCGGGCATCGATCCCGCTGCCTCTCGCATGCTAAGCAAGCGCTCTACCACTTGAGCTAATTCCCCATTGGTGATTTACTTGATGGGGAACTTGTCATTGACTGCATGAGGACCCAAAAGGTACATATTTGATCACAAACGTTCGCTAAGGATGGTGTAGTCGTCACCTTTCATGCCAATGCGCTTCTTGTCAACATTGATGCAGAAATAATCTAGTTTTGCAGGATGAAAATGTACCTGAAGGGAGAATGTGTGCAAGGATCCCGCTGCATCTCGCATGCAAAGCAAGCGCTCTACCACTTCAGCTAAGTCCCCATTGGTGATTCAGTTAATGGGGAACTTGTCATCGTCTGCATGACATTTACATTTTACATTTAGCAGA
This sequence comes from Neosalanx taihuensis, assembly GCA_030340665.1. Lineage (NCBI taxonomy): Eukaryota > Metazoa > Chordata > Actinopteri > Osmeriformes > Salangidae > Neosalanx > Neosalanx taihuensis. The sequence goes on along the minus strand of JARGSH010000050.1, from coordinate 1,519,383 downwards.
CGCTTTTATCCAAAGCGAGAGAGAGTTTTACAAAGAGCATCAGTCATTGAGCATAGCAACGTGATAGACCCTGAAGACAGTGGATTAGATCGTGAATCATACATCATGAGAACCAATAAGTGCCAAGGGAAGAACTATAAATGCATAACACAACGATTGTGAACATAAAGCAAGAGATACAACAACATGAGGAACCAAAACGTACATATTTCATCACAAACGTTTGCTAAGGCTGGTGTAGTCTTCACCTTTCATGCCAATGTGCTTCTTGTCAACGTTGATGCAGAAAGAAAATCGTTTTGCAGGATGAAAATGTACCTGAATGGAGAATGCGGGCATCTATCCCACTTAGGGTTGCCACATCTGAGTTGTCAAAAACCGGGACACATCGGACGCCGGCTATCGCACTATCGCACGCGCGCGCTTACGTGTGCGGGGGTTGAGAGCTGCGGACACGCATATTCACAATACCATGTGAATGTTCATGTTTAAGAATAAAACAGTTCAACCAGAGAGAGTAGAGAGAAAGAATCTCTGGTTCAACTGGTGCAATTAGGCGTTAAGTTCAAATATTTTTTTCTTAACCCAAATGGGCACTATAAACATTATTACACAAAAATAAGGATATAATGATCTTATTTTGATGCAAGTATTTTTTTAACAATATTTTACACCTGTAGGCTATCTGTGTTTGTGTATGTGAGAATCATATAGGCCTATGATGTGAGATGATAAAGATACGTAGGCCTAGGCCTAAGTGTTTCACTGAAGCCCACTATTGCAGATTTTCAAGAATTCTCAGAAATGAACATACAAGTTTCTGCATCAGAGACTTAGTAAAAGGTTCACACGAGAAAAGTAATCACCAGGATCATCAGGAAGTAAAAAAAAAAACGGGACAAAACGTGTCCCGGAAAGGTTATTCCATTTTCCTGGACAGACCACAACAAATCGGGACAATCCCGGAGAAAACGGGACGTGTGGCAACACTAATCCCACTGCCTCTCACATGCGAAGCGAGCGCTCTACCACTTGAGCTAATCCCCCACGTCTCAGGACAAATGGTGGCTTGAAAGAATTAAAATGGTTTCTGTCTTGTACGACAGTCATACATGCTCGTTTGAGAACATTGTTCGACCACCGACATTTGAACTCGGATCACTGGATTCAGAGTCCAGAGCGCTGACCGTTACACCATGGAACCACAGCCACCTGGGCTGGTGGAAATCCCTACAGACACTGTGCATCAGTTTGGCTCTTGGTGCAATTTGGCACGTCTCCATCCTCTTGCCTAGGCGTAACGGTGAGAGCGACTCATGTCACGTGACTTCATAGATACCCTATATGGTTGTGTTGGTGGTTCAGTGATAGAGTTCTCGCCTGCCACGCGGGAGGCCGGAGTTCGATTCCCGGCCAATGCATGGCTCTTGCGGTCTACATCCTTGTCTTTGAGTTGGTTTGACCGTGTGGTAAACTTTTTGAGGCCATCCAGATGAGGAAAACATTGACATGTTGCCCAGCCCCGATGGAAAACTCCAGCTAGCGTCGTGTACTCGTTAGCCCGCATTCTCCATCATGTTTTTCCCAGGAAAATTAGTCTCAAACGAGCATGTATGACTGTGGTACAAGACAGAAACCATTTGAACTCTTTCAAGGCACCCTTTGTCCTGAGATGTGGGGAATTAGCTCAAGTGGTAGAGCGCTCGCTTTGCATGTGAGAGGCAGCGGGATCGATGCCCGCATTCTCCATTCAGGTACATTTTCATCCTGCAAAACTAGTTTCTTTCTGCATCAACGTTGACAAGGCTGAATCCATTTTCATTCTTTCAAGAAACTATGAAACTAGGAGGGTTAAGAAGTGGGGGATTAGCTCAAGTGGTAGAGCGCTTCCTTTGCATGCGAGTTGCAGCGGGATCGATGCCTGCATTCTCCCTTCAGGTACATTTTCATCCTGCAAAACGAGTTTCTTTCCCCATCAACGTTGTCCTCAACTTTTTGAGGACAGCCAGATGAGGAAAAACATCGACATGTTTCCCAGCCCCATCTGCCACGTGGATTCCCGCCTTCCATCCAGGGCCCTTGAGTTGGTGGTGATCTCCAATGGGAAACTGCAGCTGTTGTCGTTGGTATAGGTTAGTATCCCCGCCCGCGGGAGACCAGGGTTCAGTTCCCTGACAGGGAGAAGGGACTGTTTTTGCCCCTTTTGTTTCCCACCCACTTCGCCATCACAGCGCTACTCGGATGACTAAAGACATACCTTCACTCGTCACATAGTTGTATGGTGAATCCTGATACTTGTGATAATGACTCTATAAAAAGTGATGCATCCTCGACCACTGACCCAGGTTCCACCGAGATTTGAAGTCGGATCACTGGATTCAGAGCTCAGAGTGCTGACCGGACAGGATGTCATTCATGACCTTGAGAGAGCATCAGCAAGCACGTTGTCTCTTCCTCGGATGTGCTTAACGTCCAGGTTAAAGCCCTGCAGGAACAAACTCCATCGCATCAGCCGGTGATTGGAGTTCCTCATTCTGCTGATGAACACGAGTGGGTTATGGTCGGTGTAGACCACCAGGACCTGACTGGAAGAGACATACACATGAAAATGGTCAAGAGCAGAGATAAGGGCCAAGGCCTCTTTCTCGATGGTTGAATAATGCTTCTGATGAATGTCAAACTTCTTTTAAAAGTAGCAGACTGGATGCTCAACCCCTGACAGGTCATCCTGAAGCAGGGCAGCACCAACCCCAGCATCGCTAGCATCGACAGCTAGTTTAAACGGCCGGCCAAAGTCAGGGGCAGCCAGTACTGGAGCACTAGCCAAAAGGGCCTTCAGATTCTCAAATGCCAACTGACACAACTCTGTCCAAACAAAATGGACCTTTGGGCTAAGTAAGCTAGTCAAGGGGGCAGCCACGGTAGCAAAGTTCTTGCAAAAACTCCGATAATAACCTGCCATACCAAGAAAACGTTTCAGCTCACGCCGAGAAGTAGGAACACTGAAACAGCGAATGGCCTCTACCTTAGCGCCGATATGACAGACTTCCCCCCGCCCAACAACCTTCCCCAGGTAGGTCACAGTGGCCTGTCCAAACTCACACTTGGCAAGGTTCACAGTCAAATTGGCAGCAGCCAGCCTACCAAACACTTCCTCCACCTGAGCTATGTGCCGAGCCCAGGTGGAGCTATGAATAACAATGTCGTCAAGGTAAGCTTCACAATCTGCAACCCCTTTCAACACCAGGTTAACAAGACGCTGGAATGTGGCAGGTGCATTTTGCATTCCGAAAGCCATAACTGTATACTGACAGAAGTCATCTGGAGTCACAAAAGCAGAGATTTCACGAGCTCTCTGAGTGAGAGGGACCTGCCAGTATACTTTGAGGAGGTCTAGCTTGGTGACGAAAGCAGCAGACCCTACTCTGTCAATGCAATCATCTAGACGGGGAAGAGGATAGCAATCCGGCTTTGTGACAGAATTGACCTTGCGAAGATCAGTACAAAAACGAGGTGTGCGATCTGACTTATCAACTTAGTCAGTGGGCATAATTACAATTTGACAAAAGCAGAATGACGTTTCTGCCCAGTTTTGAACCAGGGACCATCCGTGTGTCAGGCGAACGTAATAACTACTGTTCCAAAATGGTGGCGATTCGTAAAATAAAACTTGTGTGAAAGTAAAACTAGCGCGAAAGGTTTGTGAACGTGGCTATGGCTCTTGATGATGGTTTTAATGTGTGTAATACAATAAAATCGTTCTGCTCCAAATTTCCATATCGTTTTCGCAGCATGGCAGTTGGTCTTATCGACCTGAGGAAGCGCGAGTGTGGACTGGTGGACAATTCAGATTTCAGCTGTCGGTGGTGACAAGGGGGAAGTGAAGCAAGTAACGAGGTGGCCGAGTGATTAAGGCGATGGACTGCTAATCCATTCTGCTCTGCGTGCATGAGTTCGAATCTTATCCTCGTCGGTAAGCTATATTCATGATGCGCCCACCTTTTTGGAAGTTTAACTTTGTCTGTCGCTCAGCGCATCTTGCTCCTTCCAAAGCTGCGTATGCGCCGCAAGATGGTTGGGCTCGTTGGGAGATGGCTTGCTCCTAGGTGGCATCTTCGATGTGTCTGCAGATTATTTCATCAGATTTTCTCTTGGTGTGAGTTGTGTCAAGCTTGTACTTACAAGATCTGAAACAAACATGAAAAACAGCTCGTCCTTGGGTGGGCTCGAACCACCATCCTTTCGGTTAACAGCCGAACGCGGTAACCAATTGCGCCACAAAGACCTTGCGACTACCTTCCCCATACGATCCATGTTTGAAAGCAGGTAGCACAAGTGTGGCCTATAAGACAAGTATGAGCTGGCAGCGTGTGGCGATGACTCAAAAACGGCGTCCGGAATACAAGAACAAAGGTAAAACGTGCGTGAAAGTAAAACTAACGCGATAGGTTTCTGAACGTGGCCGGGGCTCTCGATGATGGTTTTAATGACACAAAGGTGGTGTGAGTAATACAATAAAAACGTTCCGCTCCGATTTTCCACATGGCAAAACGTTTTCGCAGCGTGGCAGTGGGTGTTCGAGATAATATTACTACTTGCCATACAGGGCTTGCCTGGCATTTCAAAATGGGCTCGTCCGGGATTTGAACCCGGGACCTCTCGCACCCAAAGCGAGAATCATACCCCTAGACCAACGAGCCAACTTCACTAGTGATTTTCAGTTAAAAGCTACTCTTAGAGGGGCGGAAGAAGGGCTAGAATTGATGCTTTCACGTCCACGCCATCGGTTCGGTTCCCGTTTAGAGAAACGAGTCTGTACACCCCTTTCAAAATAGGGTCTCCCTGCTTTGTCTGCTATCCTGCATTTGGACTGTAAATAGTTTAAACCGCAAAAAAAAGAGGAAAAAAGTAAAACTCCTTCGAGCCGGATTTGAACCAGCGACTAAAGGATTTCCAATCCAGTCATAAACTACAGTCCTCCGCTCTACCAACTGAGCTATCGAAGGGTGAGACTCTAACTCGTATTTTGGCGTTGTAGGCATGCAACGTTCCAGTCCTCCTTTATATGAGATAGCAAAGGATTTTCCAACAACGTACCATACAGGGCTTGCCTGGCGTTTCAAAATGGGCTCGTCCGGGATTTGAACCCGGGACCTCTCGCACCCTAAGCGAGAATCATACCCCTAGACCAACGAGCCAACTTGATGCTGCATTATCAGTTAAAAGCTACTCTTAGAGGGAGGGAAGAAGGGCTAGAATCGATGCTTTCACATCCACACCATCGGTTTGGTTCCCGTTTAGAGAAACAAGTCTGTACACCCCTTTCAAAATAGGGTCTCCCTGCTTTGTCTGCTATCCTGCATTTGGACTGTAAATAGTTTAAACCGCAAAAAAAATAAAACTCCTTCAAGACGGATTTGAACCAGCGACCTAAGGATTTCCATTCCAGTCATAAACTACAGTCCTCCAACTTGATGCTGCATTATCAGTTAAAAGCTACTCTTAGAGGGGGGGAAGAACGGCTAGAATCTGTGCTTTCACAGATAATCTGGTGACTGTGGAGGCCAGGTCATCTGGCACAGCACCCCATCACTCTCCTTCTTCGTCAAATAGCCCTTACACAGCCTGGATGTGTGTTTGGGGTCATTGTCCTGTTGTTGGAGACGTGCCAAATTGCACCAAGAGCCAAACTGATGCACAGTGTCTGTAACGGGGATTTCCACCAGTCTAGGTGGCTGTGGTTCCATGGTGTAATGGTCAGCACTCTGGGCTCTGAATCCAGCGATCCGAGTTCAAATCTCGGTGGGACCTGGGACGGTGGTCGAGGACGCATCACTTTTTATCTTGTCATTATCACAAGTATCAGGATTCACCATAAAACTATGTGATGAGTGAAGGTATGTCCTCAGTCATCCGAGTAGCGATGCGAAGGCTGTGATGGTGAAGCGGGAACCGAAAGGGGCAAAAACAGTCCCTTCTCCCCGTCAGGGAATTGAACCCTGGTCTCCCGCGTGACAGGCGGGGATACTGACCACTATACTAACGAGGACACGACAATAGTTGCAGTTTTCCATCGGAGATCACCATCAACTCAAGTGCCCTGAATGGAAGGCGGGAATCCACGTGGCAGATGGGGCTGGGCAACATGTCGATGTTTTTTCTCATCTGGATGTCCTCAAAAAGTTTAACACGCGGTCAAACCAACTCAAAGACAAGGATGTCGACCGCAAAAGCCATGCATTGGCCGGGAATCAAACCCGGGCCTCCCGCGTGGCAGGCGAGAATTCTACCACTGAACCACCAATGCAACTGTATAAGTGGTCTATGAGGTCACGTGACACGACTCGCTCTCACCGTTACGCCTAGGCGAGAGGATGGAGACATGCCAAATTGCACCAAGAGCCAAACTGATGCAGAGTGTCTGTAACGGGGATTTCCACCAGGCTAGGTGGCTGTGGTTCCATGGTGTAACGGGCAGCACTCTGGGCCCTAATGGCCAGGGGTATAGGGCACGTGCAGTGACGGAATGAACTTGCGCCAGGGAGAAACTAAACCCGAGCAGATAAAAACGAAGACGAATCGCAAGCGCAAACAAACGCCGATAACAATGGCAGGTGATCAAACAAAGATCTAAGAGACTGACCTCCTAAGTCTGATGCTTAGTATTAAGGCTGAACTTGGTGCATTCCGTGATGATTTCAGTAAGCACTCCTGTGAAACGAAACAAGAAATTGCGAAGTTGACGCTGAAAATAAAAGGAATGCAAGCTCCCAGCAGCACCTTTGTACACTTCATTGTAAGAATGAGCACATGTATGTTGCTTGAAGGCCTTTTTGCTTTTCCAGTTAAGACAGTCTGAATACGTCATCTGTGGCTTAGCTGGTTGAAAGCACCTGTCTTGTAAACAGGAGATCCTGGGTTCAAATCCCAGCAGCACCTTTGTAGACTTCATTGTAAGAATGAGCACATGTCTGTTGCATGAAGGCCCTTTTTGCTTTTCAATTCAGAAAGTCTGAATACGTCAGGGGATTCAGAATGCCTTTCATTGACTTCAGCAAGCCCGGCTAGCTCAGTCGGTAGAGCATGACACGTTTAATCTCAGGGTCGTGGGTTCGAGCCCCTCGTTCGACGTGGCCAGTTATTGGTGTTTTCTGCACTTTCCAAAGCATCTTAAAGATTGATAAACAATGTTGAATCATGGGTCCCTCTCCAGACGCAGATGGCGACCTTTGAATGCCGGAGGTAGGCATCCAGGAGGCATCCGAAACAGATGCCCGAGCCACCTCAGCTGGCTCCTCTCGACGTGGAGGAGTAGCGGTTCTACTCTGAGCTCCTCCTGTGTGTCCGAGCTCCTCACCCTATCTCTAAGGGAGCGCCCGGCCACCCTGTGGAGGAAACTCATTTCGACCGCTTGTATCCGCGATCTTGTCCTTCCGGTCATTACCCAAAGCTCATGACTTCTTGTCCTTGCTCTCGTGGAGGCGGTCGCAAACTTTTTCGCTCCCTTATCTTTTCCCTGCTCTATCGTCTGCCTTTCTGCTGGAGAGACTAACTGCATCACCCTTTTAAGTTGAAACATGGAATTGATTAGCTGGTCAAGTACTGTTGACACCATATATTTAAAGAGATCTTGGGGCTGGGGGGACCCAGCATGTCCCCGAATGGGATCGTCTCCAGCGGGATACATGATGGACGCGTGGGATTAGAGGCGTGTCGTGTGCCTGTGGGAACCTTCCGTCGAGGACTTTGAGGATCTCTACATATTGGGATTTATGATGGCCGGGCTTCTGCTGATTGGATTAAGCGTGCCGTGGGATATCGACAAATTATAAAAACTGAGGCAGCCGTTAACGGCCCCTTTAAGCTGCCCCACTTGATTGATGTGATGGGCAGGGCTGTTGGTGGACAAAGTGTGACTTTACGCGCATCGCGGGATACCGATGGCTCTGCAGGGGACAGAGGAACATATTGACCAACAAAATGGAAGAGTGAGAGACATTGAGGGACAATGAGAGACTTTTGAGAGACATTTGAGAGACATTGAGTGAGACTTGTTTGTAGGGTGTAAACTAACTCTACGAGCAACGACATGAGTATATGCTTTCGGCTCCAAATTCCTGTACGGCTGTGCCTGGTACCGTGCAGGGCTACCCCTCCCCCTACCTGTTTCTGTCTTGCAAGATTGAGGTACGACGTCTCTCTACACCCCCTCCCCCACCCCAACCCCCCACCCCTCACCCCTTTCTCAGAATCAGAATCAGAATCAGAATCAGAATCAGAATTGGTTTTTATTCGCCATTGGATGTTTACACATACAAGGAATTTACTTCGACATTACATGCCATGGCACTATAAACAGCTCCAACTCAAGGTTTCAAAAACATCACATGACATGAGGAGAGAAGAGGAGAGAAAAAAAAGAGAAGCCGCCCCCATATTTGGGAACAGCAAAACAAAAAACTCCTCAGCATGAGCACATAAATTGTACAACACAAAGACACATGATTCAACAGGGAATGGGTAGCGCGCACAGGGGATATGGGTGGGGTAGGCCAGCAGCATCCTTGGCCTGCAGCCCGGTCATCTTAAAAAGCCCTGGGCGCCAGCCAATAGACCCGCCAGCCAACCCGGGAAAAAGCGGTCGGAGGCGGTCAATTGTGTGTGTGGAGTTATCAGTGTAGATGAGACTTTGTTGTGTTGGCATAATCTATGTTGGCGCCTCAGCACAGGCCTAATCAGTCCTTTCTCACACCCGTCCATGGTGTATGGCCTTGGGTCCAGGACGTCTTGTGCTTGCGAGTGAGGCGGGGGGGGGTGAGGTGTCTGTAGAGGCTCCGTAGAGGCCCTCTCATCAATCTTCCAAGGTGGGGGAGGGGGTGCCCCTGCACCCGCGCTCGGCACCGCCGGGTACAGGAATTTGGAGCCGAAAAGAGCAGTGGCAGAAAAGAAAAGCACGTAGGGTTGGAGAATTTACACCCCACTAGCAAAGTCTCTCTCCCGCCCTCTCCAACCATTCAGGTTCTCTCTCTCATCCAAATGTCTCTCAATGTCCTTGCCTTTTCCAATTTGTTGGTCCATGCGATCCACCGTTCTTTTAAGGGCTACCAGTTCAGCCTCCACGCGCTTTAAAGTCTCGCTTTGGCCTCCAACAGCCCTACCCATCACATCAATCAAGTGGGGCAGCTTAAAGGGGCCTTTAACAGCTGCAACCGCCTTAGTAATTTGTCGATAACCCAGAAATATGCCCAATCCAATTAGCACAAACCCGGTAATCATGAATCCCATTATGAAGATGTCCTCCACGTCCTCGACGGATAGCTCAGTCAGACAAACGAGACGCCATTTCTCATACGCGTCCATCGTATATCCAGCTGGAGACGATCCACCAGGACACTTGGGTTCCCCCGACCCCTGAGGTCTCTTCGAAAAAATAGTGTCAATAGCGCTAAGTGACCAGCTAATCAAATCCATGTTTCTGCTTGGAAGGGTGATTCAAGTTAAGCCTCTTCAACAGTCTCGACAGACACTAGACAATAGACAAGACGATAGCAAGCAGGGAAAAACGGGGAGTGTAGGGAGCAGATAAAAATGCGACCGCCTCCGTCAAGAGCAAACCAGAGAAATCTTACGCAGTTTAGATTTTCATATTTCGTAATAGAGTTCTCTTGCTTCTTCTTTGTACTGCCGATAGGCAATGCTCGTCTCTTTATTAAGGTTAATATAAACATGATAAACCAACAACAAATAGGCAAACCATCAAAATGTGTCATTTTTATTCCCAGTCGACTAAATTCAAAGGCTTTTTTTGATTCAGATAGGCGTAGACCAGTGGTTCTCAACCTCTTTTAGGCCATTTTAAAACAACTGTTTGAAAACAAACTTATGTGTTTTATTCTTATGTATTATGTACACAAGTATAATTTAAAAAATCACAGCACTAAAACAATACAACACACAATATACATTGTAGTATGTACAAAATGTAATACAAAAAGCAGTCTTTTACTATTTATGAGTCTGAGAACAGTGTTTTGGTCCGTGCCAAAATCCAAGCCATCTCAAAAGATGCCTCTGTTTAACGCTCTGTAGTGGAGGTTGTCCACTGGCTTGCTCTATCCTATGTCCTAGATCCTATGAGACCGCAGAAAAGCATTCGCAGAATGCTTCCACCCCGGCCAGGCTGAGGTGAAGCATTCGCTATACAGTGTGCTGATTGTGGACTTTGTGCACGGACGCGCAGTCACTACTAACGTCAGTGTATGCTTCACTAGACAGACTGCATGTCATTCCTCTAAGGAATCGGAGTCATCTAATACCTGAATAAATACTTTGTTGACGGTAAATCGACCTCTTGGTATCGTGAGTAACTAAAAAAACACTCTTTCGCTCTGCTCTGCTGTCGCTCCGCTCAGCCCTTCTATCATTGATTAGCAGCGTCTAAGCAGAGCTGCGTCACTGGTTGGGAGGGGGTATTACAAACTCGTTTTTCTCGAAAACTTTTAATAAAAACATGTCCATAAATGATGATTATATTACAGGAACACATGTCCACTATCACCTGGTGAAAAGTAAAAACAAGATTCGGCCCCACATTTATAGCTACAGCCTGTTTTAGTCAGCAATGTTGCTAGTCGAAATTCTGCGACTTTGGCGCCTAAAGGGTTAATTCGTCGAGTGTTACATTTATATTGGGAGAGATTTTTGAGGCCCAGAGTGAATGTTTTGTCACCACAATCTCATCCATTCTTACTATAAAATACTAGTAAGGCTACAGTGTGCAGAGCGGTCAGAAAAGTGTGCCTTGCACTGAAGCACTTTCTGACCATTTTGTGTTGTTTCCTGGGCACAAACCAGTGAGTCATCAAAGGAGTTGTACAGGATTGCAGGTAAGTGGTGTATATGGGTTTAAATAAGTTAAGAATACCCTAACCCCTGGAAGTAGCCTAATAATAGCCCACATATTCCGATCATTGCACCCCCTGAAAATGAAGCAGATTATGTCAATAGGAGGTCCATCCACTGTATTAATGTACAGGTACACTGACAGCCTACTGTTTCTAATGGTCAAAGACATCACAATACTGTACATGTCTCAGTCTTTGCACTGTCCACAGATCATATGTGATGCTGCACATATCATCATAAATGTGGAGGCCAAGTGGCCTGGCTCTGTTCATGACTCAATAATTTATCGGGAGTCAACCTTGAGTAAAAGACTGGAAAGGGGTAAGTAAATGTATGTCCTATATATTTCAATGTATGCACTACACACTTACAGGGGAAATGATGTGCAGCTCTAAAGCAATGTGAACTTTCTCACAGGAGAGATGGATGGCTTTCTGCTGGGAGATAGGGGTTACCCATGCTGGCAAACTCTGAAACTTCTGAAACCCTTACACAGAACCTGAACCACCCCTGAAAGTGCCTGTGACATTATTGTGGCATGTGTTGTTCTCCATAATTAGAGGGGAGAAACACCCTGCCCTAAAGTTACAAGATCCTGAGGACATCAACTCTGCAGATATCCAGGATAGAAGGATAGTCTGGGATATGATATGACAGAATGTCTTTTCACATTAATAATGAGATCCACCACAAAACAAAATAAACACAAAATCACAGCAATTTATATGGTGTCTTTTATTTTCTACAACAAAAAAGATAAAAACCAACTCCAAGACAAGGATGTCCACCGCAAGAGCCATGCATTGGCCAGGAATCGAAGTTCGGCTGTCTTGTTATCCAATTGCTCATTATTGCCCTTATGAGAAGTGTCAGCAAATCCCACTGGCGCTGCCTGCTTACTAGAGGGCACCGGCCGCTCCTCATGCGCCCTGCAGTGCTTTCCGATGATGCTTTGTGCTTGGAGCGCTGCGGAGGCCTCAGTCACCGTATCAAACACTTGCTCCCCACCGTTAATGAACCCAGAACATCCCAGAATACTGGCTCCTCTTCTTCATTACCGCTGTTGAATAATCTTGGTCTAAATAAATCCTCTCTCCATCATGTTTGATCGGGACTCTCTTTTTGCCCCAGGCCGCTTGTAGAACTCTCTGTCGTGTCTGCCAGGTTAAGAACCGGACAACTATTGAACGAGGCGCTTCTCCATCCTCTGGTTTCTTTTGGGAGGTTCTGTATGCAGCAACTATGAACAATTTTCATTTGTCCAGATTCACAGATGTCAGCTCCTTTAAGAGTCTCATGCTCTACCGACTGAGCTAGCCGGGCTTGCTGAAGACGTTCTGAATCCCCTGACGTATTCAGACTTTCTTAACTGGAAAAGCAAAAGGCCTTCATGCAACAGACATGTGCTCATTCTTACAATAAAGTCTACAAATGTGCTGGTGGGATTTGAACTCAGGCTCTCCTGTTTACAAGACAGGTGCTTTCAACCAGCTAGGCCACAGCACCCATGATTCAACATTGTTTATCAATCTTTAAGATGCTTTGGAAAGTGCAGGAAACGCCAATATGTGGCCACGCCCAACGTGGGGCTCGAACCCACGACCCTGAGATTAACCATCTTGTTATGTTCATTTTTCAGGAACAGCAATGGTGTTCCCGGTTCAATTTCACCCTGTGCATGTTTAATTATCCAAAATATGTCAGAAACCAAAAAAATCCTAACAAGCAGTGTCAATATTTCATTACTAAATCCATTACTAACTATTCTATCAATATTTAGTGCAATGGTGTTTCTTACCTTTAACAGGTAATGGTTCAATTAGGATAATTCCCTCGTTGTTCATTTAAAAAATGCATGTTCACTTTTTTTTTGTTTCACCACTTGAATGTCACCAGCCTTTCATCCACTGTTATGTTAGGGCCTGGGCTATAGAATAGTGGACGTTGCTCTACCGACTTGTCCCACACAGTCCTAATAGCTGCCAGTTTGTCTCTCTCCCGTCTACCCGCCCTTGTCTCTTGATTATCAAATCGGATCACGGAAAATCTGCATCCCACAGACTGGCTGTCGATTCATCTTTCGACTTAAAGACCCCAGCAACGATGAGGAGCCCCAAATATGCATCTAAATGGGTTTTGTCTAGCTCCTTCCAATTCTCGACAAAAACCGGCCTCCCTTCCAGTTTAGTCATTTCCAGAATTATTTTCTGTATTGAATCTGGCATGACCAGCTCAAAAGTTGACTTGATGTCAGTCACACGAGTCACTGCCATCCTAGTGGGCCCTGGCATTGTCTTGATTATATTTTCTGCAGTTTTGCCTGATGTGTATTTGGGGATGAAGACCACTGTATTTCACAATTTTTGTCTAGAACCAGCAGACTGAGGAACAGCTTCTTCCCCAGAACTGTGTCACTCCTGAACTCCACTACACCCCCGCCCCCCTATATAACCCCCGCCCCCCCATAGAACCCCCCCCTTCCTATATTTGCACATTCTGTTTGTACATTTGCACCACTTGCATATGTGAATTGTTATTTGCACTATCTGTCCATTTTGCACATCTGTTACTGCACCACCTGCACATTTTGTTCACATTTGTTCACTTTGCACATCTGTTCTTTTGCTCAATCAGATCATTTGCACTACCTGTACATACATGCTACCCGGTAATTTCTGCTTGTATAATTTGTATCTGTACATACCCGGATTGAATCTGTACATACCCTGTATATTCTGTCTATACTGTTCATAATATGTATATTCTGAGTATATCCATATTATTATATTCTGTTGTTAATAACTGTTTTGCACTTCTGGTTGGATGCTAACTGTATTTCGTTGCCCTGGACTTGTACCTGTGTAATGACAATAAAGTTGAATCTAATCTAATCTAATCTAATCTTTTGGACATGATTGTCTTGCTTGGAAGAAAAGGGATAGCAATTCCCTCATCTGGTTCAAAATCAGAATCATTAGAATCAGAATTAGCTCAAGATGGTCTTCATCTTAAGACACATCCTCCTCCACTTCACTGTATTGATCAATAATGACTTCCAGACTTCATAGTATATGTTGATTACACTAATTAAGGCAAGCAGAAGAAGTTTCATACTGAAAAAATACTTTTAACTATTTTTCCAAGATCTTCGTCAATTTGACCCGACCATATCCACTCCCTCCGAATCCTCTTTCACCTGCTGAATTCTTACATTTTTCTGCCTCGACTTACTCTCAAAATAATCGATTTTCTCAGCCATGAGACTTTGTTGTACCAACAGGTGAGTCAATATTTCATTCATGATTGGCTCTTTATCCTCCAGATCACTTATTCGTTGTTGCGCGGCCGAGATTTCTCCTTTCGTGCTTTTTATCTCAGCTTGCATTCCTTTTATTTCCAGTGTCAACTTCGCAATGTCTTGTTTCGTTTCACTGGAGTGCTTATTGAAATCATCACGGAAAGCACCAAGTTCAGTCTTAATACTAAGCATCAGACTTAGGAGGTCAGTCTCTCTGATCTTTTTTTGATCACCTGCCATTGTTATCGGCGTTTGTTTGCGCTTGCGATTCGTCTTCGTTTTTAACTGCTCGGGTTTAGTTTCTCCAGAGCGCAAGTTCATTCCATCACTGCACATTCAATATAGTTTTAAATTTCAGTCTTCAAATCTACATTTCGAGAGATATTTCCAAACAATTCACAACTCAACACAGCCACTATCTCTCAATCAGATCAGCCGTGCGCCATCTTGACTAGTGAATGGAAGGCGGGAATCCAAGTGGCAGGTAGGGCTGGGCAACATGTCAAAGTTCTTCCACATCTGGCTGTCCTCAAAACGTTTACCACGCGGTCAAACCGACTCAAAAACAAGGATGTCGACCGCAACAGCCATACATTGGCCAGGAATCGAACCCAAGCATCCCGCATGGCAGGCGAGAATTCTACCACTGAACCACCAATGCAACCATGTTGGCCATCTATGAGGCACATATTGCCTGATCTAGGCGAGAGGATGGAGACGTGCCAAATTGCCCCAAAAGCCAAACTGATGCACAGTGTCTGTAATGGGGATTTCCACCAACCTGTGCGGCTGCGGTTCCATGGTGTAATGGTCAGCACTCTGGGCTCTGAATCCAGCAATCCGAGTTCAAATCTCGGTGGAACCTAAGTCGGTGGCCGAGGATGAATCACTTTTTATCGCAGGCGAGTGCCTGGTGGCCGCGTCTTTTCCCATGGGACCCGACCGGGCCCAGCCCGAAAAATGCAACATGGGACCACCTTCCCGCAGGCCCACCACCTGCAGGAAGGACCGTAAGGGGCCGGTGCTGTGTGATTTGGGCGGTGGTCAGCGGCGGGCGCCCGGACGGCCAGGGCCGCGCACAGAGTCTCTAGCGCTAGGGACGCTGGCGGGGAAGGAGCCCGAGCTTGTGCGGAAGGTCGAGCGTTACCGGCTAGATAAAGTCGGCCTCACCTCCACGCACAGTTTGGGCTCTGGAACCATTATCCTTGAGAGAGGCTGGACGCTTCATTTCTCTGGCGTTCCCCGCAGGGAATAGGCGGCGGGCTGTCGTGGGTTTGCTTATAGCTCCACAGCTCAGTCGCCAGGGTTGCCCTTTGTCACCGGTTCTGTTCATTGTTTATATGGACAGAAATTCTAGGCACGCCCAGGGGGCGGAGGGTTTCCGGTTCGGGGAGCACGGGATCTCATCTCTGCTGTTTGCGGATGATGTGGTCCTGTTTGCTTCTTCGAGCCAGGGCCTAAAGCATGCTCTGGAGCGGTTTGCTGCCGAGTGTGAAGCAGCTGGGATGATGATCAGCACCTCCAAATCCGAGGCCATGGTACTCGACCGGAAAAAGGTGGCTTGCCCCCTCTGGGTGGGTGGGGATCCTTTGCCTCAAGTGGAGGAGTTCAAGTATGTTGGGGTCTTGTTCACGAGTGACGGAAGGACGGAACGTGAGATTGACAGGCGGATCGGTGCAGCGTCTGCAGTGATGCAGTCTCTGTACCGGACCGTCGTGGTGAAGAAGGAGCTGAGCCGAAAGGCAAAGCTCTCGATTACCGGTCAATCTACATTCCTACTCTCACCTATGGTCATGAGCTTTGGGTAATGACCGGAAGGACAAGATAGCGGATACAAGCGGTCAAAATTAGTTTCCTCCACAGGGGGGCCGGGCGCTCCCCTAGAGATAGGGTGAGGAGCTCGGACACACAGGAGGAGCTCAGAGTAGAACCGCTACTCCTCCACGTCGAGAGGAGCCAGCTGAGGTGGATCGGGCATCTGTTTCGGATGCCTCCTGGATGCCTACCTCCGGCATTCAAAGGTCGCCATCTGCGTCTGGAGAGGGACCCATGATTCAACATTGTTTATCAATCTTTAAGATGCTTTGGAAAGTGCAGAAAACACCAATAACTGGCCACGTCGAACGAGGGGCTCGAACCCACGACCATGAGATTAAACGTGTCATGCTCTACCGACTGAGCTAGCCGGGCTTGCTGAAGTCAATGAAAGGCGTTCTGAAACACCTGACGTATTCAGACTTTCTGAATTGAAAAGCAAAAAGGGCCTTCATGCAATAGACATGTGCTCATTCTTACAATGAAGTCTACAAAGGTGCTGCTGGGATTTGAACCCAGGATCTCCTGTTTACAAGACAGGTGCTTTCAACCAGCTAAGCCACAGATGACGTATTCAGACTGTCTTAACTGGAAAAGCAAAAAGGCCTTCAAGCAACATACATGTGCTCATTTTTACAATGAAGTGTACAAAGGTGCTGCTGGGAGCTTGCATTCCTTTTATTTCCAGCGTCAACTTCGCAATTTCTTGTTTCGTTTCACAGGAGTGCTTACTGAAATCATCGCGGAATGCACCAAGTTCAGCCTTAATACTAAGCATCAGACTTAGGAGGTCAGTCTCTTAGATCTTTGTTTGATCACCTGCCATTGTTATCGGCGTTTGTTTGCGCTTGCGATTCGTCTTCGT